>PVIA01003167.1:0-178929 GCA_004024845.1 Tonatia bakeri | reverse complement strand
CCCCCCCCCCCCCCGAAATCCCTCTTCTCTCTCCTCTGGTCACTTTCCACCTGTCCTCAAATGCAGTGTCTTTGACTATACCCTGCTTCTTTCTTTGTTTTGTTGTTTAGAGAACCTTAGTTTTAAAAGTATGTGATTATAAAGAGTTGATTTTATATTTTACTACTGAAATAATTTTAAAGCAACCTTTGAAGTCCTAAAGATTCATGGAATGCTTTGTCTTGAGGAAAAGAAATAAGATTAAAAAAATTTTGCTGAACTAGAAAAAGATACTTATTTGCTCCTTTTTGGTATCTTGGAAAGTATGAGGCAGCTGGAATAATTAAGAAAAATTCTCAAAAAAACAAGTTCAAATTTGTTTTGAATTAAGATATTTGACACTAATTTATTATTTTAGTGATTTATTCCACAATAATAGCATATTATACTAAAATCTAATGAAAATGATCTTGTAAGAAATGTCTCCTTTAGCAGAGAGTCCAGATGCTCTTTGTAAATATCTTGCACATCTCTGGGAAGGGGTGGTTAGTAAAATATGTTTCATCATATAAATTAGTGAAAAATTCTTTTTGGCAATATCACAACAGATGTGGATTTGAGTTTTGATGGGAGCCACCAGCTGGGCCTTTCCCTACCCCATCAGGATTTATACACATGTGATATCTATGGGTAATATGGAGTGAAAAGAACCTTCAAAAAGACCTCTTATAGTTATTATTCTTGGACAATGTAAGTCTTCTGCTAAAGTATGCCAATTTTTTAAATAAATAAACAATTGCAATGATTTGGCGTCTAGAATATAAACTCAAAGCTTATTATCTTTTGCAACATATTAGGTTTCTTTCCAGCAATCCATTTTTTCCCCCCGCTACACATCTAATATGAAAGTTGGTACCTCACTGTGGAGTTAATTTGCATTTCTCTGATGAGTAGTGACGTTGAGCTTCTTTCCATATGACTATTGACCATCTGTATGTTCTCCTTGGAGAAGCGTCTGTTCAGGTCCTTGGCCCATATTTTAATTGTATTGTTTGCTTTTTTGGTATTGAGTTTTATAAGTTCTTTATAAATTTTGGATATTAATCCCTTATCAGATGTATCAGCAAATATGTTCTCCCATTCTGTGGGTTGTCTCTGATCTTGTGATGGTTTCCTTTGCTGTGCAAAAACGTTTTAGTTTGATGTAGTCTCATTTGCTTACTTTTTATTCCCCTTGTCTGAGAAGATATATCAGATAAAATATTGCTGTGGACAATGTTAGAGATTTAACTGCCTATGTTTTCTTCTAGGATTTTTATGGTTTGCAGTCTAACACTTAAGTTTTTAATTCATGTTGAATTTATTATTGTGTGTGGTGTAAAAAGGTGGTCTAGATTCACTTTTCTGTGGGTATCTTTCACTAATCATCAGAGAAATGCAAGTTAAAACTACAATGAAATATCACCTTACACCGGTCAGAATGACTATCATCTGTAAATCAACAAACAAGTGCTAGAGAGGATGTGGAGAAAGGGGAACACTTTTGCATGGTTGGTGGAAATCCAAACTGGTGCAGCCACTGTGGAAAGCAGTATAGAGATACCTCAAAAAATTAAAAATAGACCTGCCTTTTGATCCAGTGATTTCACTTCTCGGAATATATCCAAAGAAACCTAAAACACTAATTTGAAAGAAGTGTGCACCCCTATGTTCATTGCAGCACTACTTACAATCACCAAAACATGGAATCAGCCCAAGAATCCATCTGTAGATGAGTGGATAAAACAACTGTGAGACATTTACACAACGGAATACTACTCAGCCATAACAAAGAAGAAAATTTTACCCTTTGCAACAGCATAGATGAACCTGGAGAACATCAAGCTCAGTGAAATAAGCCAGTCAGAGAAAGACATATAACATATGACTTCACTCATATGTGCAATCTAATGAACAAGCTGAACTAACAGGCAAAACAGAGACACACTCATAGATGGAGAGCAGGCTGACAGCTATGGGGGGTAGGTTAGGAGGTGGGGGGATAAAGCAAAAAGGAGAAAGGACTCATGGACATGGACAACAGTGTGGTGATTATGAAGGGGAAGGAGCTATAAGGAAGATAAATGGTAATGGAAAAAATACAACAAAAAACAATTTTTTAGAAGTTGAGTAGTTTTTAACCTACTTGGGAGGTTTTCTCCGAGATGACTGAGTGAAAACATTTATGATGAGGCATATTAAAAGTCGACTTTGGAATCCCTCTGTGCATCTCTAAGGAAAGGGCAGTCCTGACATCTAACACTGAGAAAGAAGCAGAACCTGGGTAATCAGGATTAGGAGAAATGCATTCAGATTGGTGGGATTGGGACAGAAAATTAACACTGGCCCCAAATTAAAAGTCCCAAAAGGAACTACTGCTAGTCAGTTTGTAGCTTGCTTCTCATTTGTGCAGCTCTAAGAAATATACTCTAGATGAATGACTTTAGAGATTTTTTTTAATAAAACAAAGGTTTAAGATTTGTACTATATTTTTAAACTAGCTGCTTAAGTATATTTTAAACAGAGGTAGACACTAATGAAAAACAAGACTAAGACTCCAGAACTTACAAAGGAAAGTAAGAGAAAATACACCTTAACTGCATTGCTTCTATTTAAACTGGAAGACATATCTTCCAAGAAGTTCCTGTCAAAATTTGGGCAAGAGTCAATTAATATCAAAATATTTGGACCTAGGAACACATGTATAATGGTGTATTCACAGAATACTAACAGGAGGCACAAATAGAATGTATATCTGGATTGATACAGACGAAAACAATAAATAGTTTCAAGGAAAAATTCTTCTCACTAAATTATCAAAATTTGATTTATATATAATACTTCTACTTTACATCCCCAATATATAAAGAATAAACTAAAATACATTTTGAAATGAGATTAAGTGTAAAATACAAATAAACATTTACATTTTATCTTCTTATACCTTGTAAAACAAATGCTCACATCTATTATTTAATACAGTTTTGTGTTTTTTTATTATCTGCTCAATATTCAGAAGAATTGTTTAGGAAGATAAATTTTATTTTGATGTTGAATCAAATATATCTCTATCTATTTTATTCTGTTTAAAGCATAATAACAAAATTCCATTTCTCACAGATATAATGTAATAATGGAAAAATATTTCTACTACATCCTTTGCAATATTTGAAAAATAAACTAAATTTATATTAAAATTATTTTTCAAGTCTTTGAAAATTACTTCATCCTCTTTAAAATAAATATGGCTTTATAACAGTTTTAGATTTACAGAAAAATAAATCAGTTGGTACTGAGATCACCTCTAACCCCTTTCCCACATGCTCACCTGTGTTTAACATCTTGCATGGTACATTTTGTCAAATAATAAACCAATACTGTTACATTATTATCAACTAAAGTTCATAGTTTACACTAGGGTTTGCTCTTTGCATTGTACAGTGTCATGTGTTTTGACAAACGCATAATATCATATACCTTTACAGGTCATTACAGTATCTGCCAGTATGGCTTCATCATGCTAAAACTTCCCTGCACTTCACCTACTCACTACACTCCCTTCTGTGTCCTCCCAAAATCACTGATCTTTTTACTGTCTCCATTATAGCTTCGTCTTTTTCAGAATGTCATATAACATAATACATAGTACATAGAATCCTTTACAAGCTGCCTTCTTGCACTTAGCAATGTCTACTTAAGGTTCCTACATGTTATTCTGTGACTAGGTAACTCATTTCTTTGTATTGCTGAATGACATCCCAATGTACTGAAGCACCAAAGTTTGTGCAATTCACCTACTCATGGGCATCTGGATTGCTTTCAGTGTTTGGTAATTACGCATGAACCTGCTATAAACAGCTGTGTGCAGAATTCTGTTTGGACTTAAGTCTCCAACATGTTAGTGTAAATACCTAGGAGTGCAATCGCTGGAACGTGTGTAACACTATGGTCAGCTTGTCATGAACTGTCAGTCTCTTCCAAAGTGACTGCATCTCTGTGCATTCCCACCAAAACTGGATGAGAGTTCTTGTTGGTCCACATCCTTGTCTGTGTTTGATATTGTCAGTACTTTGAACTGAAGCTGTTGTAATGAATGTGTAGTGGTATTTCAAGATTACTTTTAATTTGTAATTCTTTAATCACGAATGATATTGAGCTTTTTTATACACTTATTGGCCATCTGTATAAACTTTTAGTGATACCTATTCAGATCTATTGTCCATTTTTTTAAAAGATTTTATTTATTTATTTTAGAGAGGGAAGGGAGGGGGAGAGAGAGAGAGAGAAACATCAGTGTGCAGTTGCTGGGGGACATGGCCTGCAACCTAGGCATGTGCCCTGACTGGGAATCAAACCTGCGATGCCTAGTTCACAGCCTGCACTCAATCCACTGAGCTACACCAGCCAGGGCCTATTATCCATTTTTAATCTGAGTAAAATCTTTTTGTTGGCATTCAGAGTTTTTAAATGTTCTTACATATTTTAAATATTTATTAAGTTCAATATTCAAAAGTTTAGAGATTTTTCTATTTTGTATATGATTTTTCTGGTGATATTTTCTAATGGGTGTATACACACACACACACTCAGGATGCTCTATTCTCACATTGTTTCTAATGACTTTTCAGCTGATTTTCTTGAGTTTTGCAGATATGTATTTGGTCTGAACAACTTATCTGAAAAGGACCTATTTTTGCATCAGTTAAGAATATGAGACTAGCTGTGACTAGAGTAGCTCAGTTAGTTGGACATAGTCCCACAAAGCAAAAGGTCACTGGTCTGATTCCCTGTCAAGGCACATGCCTGGGTTGTGGGTTCAGTCCTCAGCTGTGGTGCATACAAGAGGCAGCCAATCCAAATTTCTCTCTCAAATTGATGTTTCTTTGCCTCTCTTTCTCCCTCCCTTTCACTTTCTAAAAATAAATAAATAAAATATTTTTAAAAGAATATAAGAGACTATATTCATTACACTACATATTTATCCAGTGCATATACACACATGCATTAATTTTGACAAACTGCATCTGTCCATATGTCCAGCGCATTACATGAATGCACCAACAGTGGCCATGCATGCTTCATTTGAGCTTTAATGAGGATGTTTCCAGAGTTTTGATACAGAGAGATCTGATCAGATCACTGAGTGATGTGGGTCAATAGGAGGAGGGGCCATAGGAGGAGGTTGCTGGAGGCAGTGGTAAACAGTCTAGGATGAGGCTGGCTGAGAAGCTGAATGCCTCCAAAGTGCCTGGAATTATGGGCCAGAAGATTTAAAATTAAAAGGGGGTAGAGACTGGCTCTCAAGTTCTCCTTCCTTGAGGATGCCTAGATGATCGTGCTGCAGCTGCATGAGTTCCCCAACGGCCAGTATTTTGGGTGGATTTTGGCTGGGTGCAGAAAATCCGCGTAGACTAGGATCAGGCTGGCCTGGAAGAGGGTGGCAGGGTTATTCTTTTGTTGTTCTAAAAGGGATGAACTCTGAGGCAGAAGAAGCCTGCATTATTCCAAAATTATGTAACTTTTGTATCCTATGTTGTTTTAGTTTGTAAATTAACCCTATAGAAATAAGATAATTAAAAACTAACAGGCGAAATAATAGGGGAACTCTGGTGTGAAAGAGTTTAGCCTTAATTTATAGGTTTACGTGATGAAAGCTGTAACTAAAGAGTTATAGATTTTAGCCTTAATTGATAGGCTTAAGTGACTAATGCATGCGGAAAGCTGTTATTCCAAAATTGTGTAACTTTTGAATATAGACTCCTTTTCTTTATCACCAAACCTTTGCCTCTGGAATTTTGTCTAGAGGGTGGCAGAGGGCTGAGGGACCCTACTTGTTGTTCAGTAACAGTTTCACAACTAAAGATTACGTTTGCTCCCTCTTCTTGCATATTTCTATGTTTCCTCTCCCCTCCATTTCCCTCCCACTGCTTATATCTAACTAGCTAGCTTTCATGTTAAGAAAGGATCCAACCATTTCCATTAGAATGGAATTTAAGATTTTGTCAAATGCTTTCAGATTTTATAGAAACCAAGCAATATTTTCACCTTATCAATAAAAATATGAAATTAGAAATATCAATATTCCTTTAATCAGATAAAACCATCTTTAATTTAAAAGCGGCAATGTACTTCACTTAGATATGAAAATACATTGCTCACAATATGTTTTGTACGTCATTTCCTGTAGCTGTTTAGAAAAGCTATGTACAAATCAGGGTACTCACAACCACGGAGGAAAACCATTAGAGCCTGCCTGCTGTCTAATGAGGTTGAGACAAACAATTAACTGCAAAATTGACTGTGGTCAATTGTAAGTGGCAGAGTGCCCGTAATGTGTTTTCCACTCATTCAGTGTGAGAGATAAAAATAATATTTCCTCCAAATTAGTTTAGCACCAAAGCCTTCTGTAGTTATCCAAGATATAAACTTTTACATTGAGGTTGATATTAACTCCATAGGCCTCCAATGCTTTGTTTGAGAAAGTTTTCAATACTCATATTTTGGGGAGTAGGAGTTGTAGGAAAGATGTTATTTAAAAAAAAAAACATGGTAATGCTATTGTTCACTTAATTTGTAAATGAAACTACTCATCTATTTTTGTCTCTTTTCCTGTCTTTGTTTTTAAAAGAAGCTAAAATAACCCTCCAACATTTCTTTATGTTTTTTTGAAATGGCTGCAATATTGTGCTTTCTTCCTTTAATAAAAAGCTTTTAAAATGCCATATATATACTTTTGACAGTTTCTTAACCTAAAAATGTATGAACTAGGTTTGCATTTTACATGTTAGTGTAAGAGTGACTCAGAATTCAAGACTTGGCCCAGTCTGGGCATCCGTCTAACCGTTCTCAGTATGTTATCTCCTACAATTACCATTGCAAAATGATAACCCTAAATATGAAATCTGGTCCTGCTCTTTCTACTGAGTTCCAGAATTACACAGTCAGTTGCTTATTTATCATCTCAGCGTGGATGTTTAATGACCACTTTACAATTATCTTGGTCAAACAAAATGCTCAATCACTGCCCCATTTCCAGTGGCAGTACCATCCCCATCACCAGCATCCAGCTGGTAATTATTCCATCATTCAGCTAGTTACTTAGCTCAAAACATCCAGACTTACCTTCATTTCAATCTTTAGATATTTGGTATGCAAAGTGCCATCCTGGAAAACCATCACCTTGAAACTTGTTTGAAATGCCCTAATTCAAACTTATAGATTCAGAATCTAGATTTTAACAGGATCTCCCAGATGATTCATATAAATGTTAGAGTTTGAGACACACTGTCACAAATCATTCTCTACCTCCCATCTATCTATCATTCTTAGTGCCTCTACATCTAAAACAAATTCAGAAGACAACTTTTATCATCTCTATTGTCACCACTCAAACTCTTCATCACCTCCGAGTGATCTACTACCCACTTCCACTTTCCTCCCTCATGGTCCATTCTGCCCGCAGCAGCCAGTGTTCCCTTAGATTTATATGTCAGCCCCTGTTGCCCGCTGCCTTACCATTGCATCTGAAGTTCTTTAGCCTACCTTAAAATGTCCCATGTGATCTGTCCTTGTCTGCCTCTTTGCCTTTATTGCCTAGTACTCTAACCTCATTTACTCATTCATTATATTCAGCTCCAAAAGCCTGTTCTGGAGACACAGCCATGTGCTACCCTATGATCAAGTGTTCTGTTTCTACCAAGCCCCAGTAACATGCTGGGAGACATTTTTTACAGAGGCATATGATTCTTCACTGCCAGTGATTTGACCCTGTCCCACCCAGTACCCTAATGATCTGTGTTGTGATTCTCCCACTTGAAAGTGCCATAAACTCTAAACTGCATCTTTGCCCATGGTTGAGACCTGTAGTAACACCAAGTCTAGCAGCTCCTACAGCCCATGCTTTCTACAGCCCTAGCATGACAGCCCACACCTTCTGTGAGCATTGCATTGCTCTGGACCTCACTGGTGTTTAGCAGAAGCATGTGTTCCAATATATGGGCCTGTACGGTATCCCTATAATGGAATGTGTTGTCTCCAGAAGCAAAAGAAGCCTACTAGATGCTTCCTTCTCTGTGATAAAAATATGCAAGATACAGCAATGTGTCTTTTATTTAGAGAAAATATTCTTGCATATCCTTGACCCTATAATTTTACTTAGTGCTAGATTCCTGAACCTTCAGACTTTGTCTTCCAAGATCTGGAGCACAGGCTTTACCAAGCCTTTGGCACACTAGCCACATATTGCTGTCCTGCCCAAACAGCATGATGTCATCAACATAATGCATCAGTGTAATGTTCCTAGAGATGCCCAGATGGTCCAGATCTTTTTGGACTGTGTTACTACAGAAGGCAGGATAGTTAAGCTAACCTTGTGGAAAATCTATAAATGAATATTGTTGTGCATTCCATGTGAATGTGAATTCTTTCTGATCCTCTGTGTTGATAGACCTAGGGAAGAAAAAAATCATAAAAATAATGGCCAGTCTGCCATGTGCTGAGGCTTTATTAGTCTGTTCTATCAACGATAGCAACTAAACATAGCTGCTGCTCTGGTGGCTGGTGTATGGTGGCATCTGCTGTCCTCAAAGGTTCAGTCAGTTTCTGTCAGAGCCAGGTTAGAGATGACTTCCCCTACATCCTTTACATCCTTTGTAGCATTAATGAGGTCACGCATTCCCGCCATCCTTCTAATTTGGAATTATTCCAGTTATCAAACATGTCAATGCCCATTATATACTCGGTGCTGTGGACTCAACTGTGTGCCCCTCAAACTCGTATGTTGAAGTCTTAGCCCTTTATTAATTTCATTCAAGTCTCAGGCCACAACCCCTTCTTCCTCACCTTTTGTTTTTAGGAGGCCCTTCCAAATATCTGGACTGTCATACTTACTTCTTTGGCCAATTATTTCACATGTACTATTTCCACTTTTGGTCATTTAAATTTTAACCAACTTTATGAGGTACACTATACATACCAACATATTCAGCTAATTTGCATTCAATTTTATGGATTTATACAAATGTTAATAGTTTTGTGAACATAATAATAAAATTCAGAACATTTCATTTGCACTAAAAATTTCCTAGTTCCCCTTTATATTTCATCCCCTCCCGCTGCTCACTAGCCCGTGGCAACCAATGATCTGTGTCTTGTTACTACAATTTGTAGATGTTTTCTCTTTGGCAAAACTGCACACCATTCACCTGGAAGACCAGACTTTACCTGGGATTGCATTTTATCTTGCTTCCTAAAACGATTATTTTTATTTTGTTTTCAGTATTGATAAAGACAGTTACCTCTAGATATATCTATTCACCTTTATTTTTAGCTCAAAACCACCAAATGAGTGAGATCCTGAAATTACTTCTTGCCTTGGACTGGGTAAAAAAGTGATAAATAAATGTCTTCTCTCCACCTCAAGGGTGTTTGTTCAATGTATTTTTTGGTCTGTTTCAGGGACAAAGGAGAGGCAAGAATGTGGGATCTTTGCAGGATTCTTTTTTCATGATTTCTCTTACTGCCTTTAATTTTTGCATCATTTACACATAGGGCAGAGGAAAGAGATCTGAAATCTGCATGCAGCAGAATTAGAGAGACATGTAAAAATGTTAAAATATCTCTCTTTCAGTGAGAACTGATTTCAACAAGATTAGGACCAGAGGCTTAACATTTTCTCTGTCTGTTTCAGTGTTTTCCTGGCTTGTTTGTTTATCTCTTTTATTCTTCTTAACATTAGTTCTTATGAGGAAGAAATTCAGATGTCTGTTTGGCTCCATCATACTACTCCCAAATTTTAATTCAGTAGTTTTGAAATCACATAAATTGAAATAGAGTGACTTTTTGTTATCACCAGAAAATGATATGTTTTTAAACGGCAATAGAGAATTTTTTAAACATTATTTGGATCAAAGCTATTTAGTTTTGCAACTGTGTCAAAAGAGATTATTAAAATACTCCCACATGGGTAATCCAAATTAAAAAGATATGCAGAGACACGCTGAACACTTTGTCTCTATATTACTCTGCAATACGTCTCGCAGGAATGTCTCTATGTTGCGCTGTGATTGCTATAAACCAGGTATGCTTTGCAGCTTCAGGGCCTACAAACATGCAAGGGACATAGTATTAGTTTAATAAAGATTTTTTTATTGAATGATTAGAATATTGTGATTTAAAAGAAAGTTATACCTCTACCATTTCACCTATTTTTAAAATTATAGACATGTGCATCAAAGAGAAATATGTTGACTGTTAAAGAGTGGAATTTAAACTGTACATATTAGAAATATCAATTCTTTGCAACATACATATTGGCTCTGGCAAGAAAATTGCCAGTTTAATTGATATAAGAAAAGCTGATTATGCCAGGAAATATCACTAGGATACAACAGTCAAAGAGATCACACCAAACTAGGCAAATGATGGAAGACTCAATAGGACAGATATTATATAGCTATGTAAGCTTTTCCTAAATGCCCCGGTGAGGATAAATGGATATTTAATAATTAGGGCCACACACCTAGGCAATACTTGTAGATGTTTTAAAATTATTCAGTAGGATTACTCCATGTGGATTGCATTATTCCCACTGAATATGTTTGTAGCATTTATACGAACTACATATTGATAAGGTCTTAAAGGAAGATGCTTAAGCAGAGAGTACTGGCTAATAATCAGAATGAATTTTCTCTTCTGTGTAGGTAGAGAGCTGGACTCCTGTAAGTGGCAATGATGAAAACTACCCCTGTACCTGGCCCTTGGAAACTCCATGTGTCTGTCTGTCGCCAGCTCTGTCCACTTCCTGAGGGATGATACACAGTCTACCTTCAAGAAAACCTTCAAAGGCACATGTTGAAGGAGTTGGAGCCTCCATCAGCCTGGGTTCCTGAATCCTCACCCAGAAAAACCTCTTTGTATTCTACCCCCAACACATGAACCCAAAGGAAATGTGCTGGTTTGAGTCTTTATTCAGTTGGGTCCTGTTTGTTACTCCAGTCTCCCTTAACTGACGCTATCCCTGATCGTAGTCATGTCAACCAAACCTCACTGCTGCTATCTTGCCATTAAAAAAAAATCTAAATTAAATCTATTATTTTGGGGCATATTAATCCATACAGAAACAAACAACAACTCTCTGGTATCCTTTTCTATATTATAAATGAACAACACATAAATATTTATTTATTCAAATATTTCACAGGGCCATTATTTCAATATAGATAAGTATATTAATACCTCAGAAATATGGAGAAAGAGCAGAAATGAATAGTTTTTCCATCCTTTTTGCCTCAGACTCTTAGAATAAACTAGAAGACTCTATACCATTACTTCTTACACAAGTGAGTCGACACATACATGTATAATATGTTACTTCATTTCTTTTTAAAAAGCAAACACATAGTCATTGTATTCATGTTCTTTTAAACATCTGCTTTACACGAAATATATTTTCTGCAATCTTAGAATTCATCACAGGATTTAAATGAATTGATGAGCTGGTTAAACTCTCAGATAAACTACTTGTGATCCAGCTGAGAGATTTAAAAAGTTTCTTTGTGGTGCTTTCCAAATCCTTATATAATAAAAACAAATGTATCAAAAACTCAGAAGGTAGAAAATCAAGAATGGAATAATAGGCATTGTCACTAAACAGTTTTGATACTTCAGCGTTAACTGTGTTCCCTGTGGGGCAACACAAGACATTCAGCAGGGAATTGTAACATTATTTAGGTCTTACGGATCTGGTCGTTAGAGGAAGCATAGACTCCTGTTCTGTGGAGGCGTGTGGTCTGAGGTGTTCTCAGCAGTGTTCATCTCATTTTTAAAAGAGGAACGTGCAAAATGATATGTGTACACCTTGACAACGTGCCCACAGGGGCTTCATTAAAAGCATTTACCATGAAAAATCTTGATAACAGCCTTTGTTGGAAAAGGTAGCTGAAATCTGTCAAATTCTTGTCTTTTGTGGTATGTAATTAGCCACTGCTATTGCTATATTGTCCTGACTAAAGCTGAGCTTTAAATAGTTCTTCGGGAATAAGCTCTTACGTTTGTCGAATTTTATGTAATTTGGAAATTTTGTTCCGAATGTTTATTATGTTTCTAACCTAACCTCTGTAAGTTGTTCATCTTTAGGTCATCCCCTGATAAGAAGAAAAAGAACAGCACAAAGGAAGCAAAGATGAGCTTCCAAGAATACATCAGACTCTCAGCTGTGGTTCCCATTTAAGTAGAGATTTACTCCATGAGTCCCTATCCCTGCTGCTATAGAGTTTGAGTTTAAATTGTTCAATTTTCTTTGGAATTACTAGTCTCTTTTTATACTTTTATTGTACTTATTCTCATGTTTTCACAACTAACACCCGTCCTCCCAGAAACCAACCTTTTCCTTTTAAAATGAAAATAAAAACTTTCTATTTTAATTCTTAGGCTATGAAAATTGGTATATACCTAAAATCGAATGGGTAGTTTGAAACTATTTATATGTCCTGAATGCTTTATAGATATCTAATTTACAGTTCAAAAAAGTTTAAAAATATAAATTTAAAAATGTAAAAAATGTAAATATGAATACACATTTAAAAAATATGTATTTCCATGCTTTGTGTTGTAAAACCCAAATTGTATATTTTAAGTGCTAATGTATTGCCAGAAATTGCTTTTATACTTGTCCCCCCATTTTTGGATTATTTTCTTAAAATAGACCTTGTCTACTGGCACTGGATTTCCCAGGGGAAATCTATTCAGACGTAGCTCAATCATGTCTTCTAGTGCCTGGACTCTACTGCTGTGGGTCCCCACAGAAACTGACAATACATTGATCCTGACACCTACTTACTGTCCTCAACACTATCCTACCCTCGCTTTTCTCCACTCTCAGATTAGAATCCATGGCTTATCATTATTATCACTCCCTTGACTCATCCTCAGCAGCCCACGTAATCTATTTTGCCCATAAAACTGCCCAGTGAATCCCCAGTCTGGGAATCGTCCATCAACACTGCGCTTAAAAAAAAACACACACTCACCCCTGTTGACTGGACTCATTTAAAACCGTGACAATGAACCTCCGGTGGGCCTCTAATGTGGCCTGGCAATCCTCCCGCAGTTACTCAGTCCAGTGACTCGCCCCCTTTCTCTAAGAATTTTACACTATCTTCTCTTTCCTCAAATGCTACATGGCCACCACTGCCATCCCACCGTTATCTTTCTTATTCCACCAAGGCGATCATAGAAAAGGAATTCTGGAGGTATTGGCCTCCCGCTTCCACATCACCCACCACTGTTCTCATTCGTCCTCACCCTTGTTAGTACAGGTCGATGGCGCCACTTGCTCACTAAACGCCATCTGCTTTTCTTTGCTCAGGGACATAATTCCGGGAATCATTTTCTCTCTCACTGTTATATTCCTCTCTCTTTGCTCATTGCTCATTTTATTTTATTTTTTCATAAAAATGCACCTTTCTACACCATAACCACTTCTGCCTGCGGTACCACTTTAAAACAGAAGTGCTCACTACCTGCGTGTCTTCTTTCAGGTTTTGCTGAGCTCACGAATTTTCACTCTTATTACCCAACAGGGTATCTTCCCTTAGACCCACTTCACTGAACTCAAAGGGCAACTTTTTGTTCACATTTTACTAATCTATAGCCTTTTACTCAATTCGACAGACTTTAAGTACCGTGTCTTTGAGAATGATTGACAAACGCTTTTGGCTGAGATATCTAACCAGAGAGCTTCCCAGACTTGTATATGAAGCCAGTCACCTGACATCTGCACTGAAATGCACTAAGCTTCATTCTCGATTTCTACCATTAAACTTACTTGTTTCATAGTTTTCCGCATCTTAGTAAATGAAGACAATCACTCTAATTAATCAGGCAAAATAAATCTTGAATTTATTTTAAAATCTTCTCTTTCTTTTTGTACTTTACATCCAAACCACTTTTCTTTGCACTAAAAAATATTAAAAGTCTGTCTTCTCCACCAGTAACGATGTGGTCCACACCCCCCCCCATGTTTTCCTCCCTCCTGAATCATTGCTGTCACCTCCCCAGTGCTCACCCTTCTTTTACCCTGTCCTCCTGCAGCTCTTTTCAACACAAGTCCCATAGAGAAGGATCTCAGCCAAACCATTACATTCCTCCCCATTTTAATCTCCATTGGAGTAAGATTTAAAATTCTTTGCCCTGTGAAATCTCGTAAGATCTAACCCCGCTACTGCTCTGAGGTCAGGTATTACTTTTCTCAGCACTGGTCACTGTGCTCCGGTACCCAGGTCCCCTCCGTGGTCTTTAACCAGGTTAGCTCCTGAAACTTCTGCCTTCGTGGCTGCCTCTCCATGTTTCTGGAACCTTCTTGCCTCAGATACCTACAGAGTTTATACCTTCCCTTCCTTTAGTTTTGTTTTTTTTTAATAAACATTGTACTATCCAGCTTGTGTTACTATCCTATATAAGAAATTTTATTATTTTTCTATTTTGCCACTTTCCCTTGCTTTATTCTCTTCCATATAATTTATTACCATACATCACAGTATGCTTTTTACTTATTGTCTGTTGTCTCCAACGAGAACATGAGTTCCTTGACAGCAGTGTCCATGTTAAGTTTTCAGTGGCTATAATAGCTATGTGTGTTCCATCTAACACATATCAATGTGTTTGTGTGATGAGTGAATTAACAAATTTTCTTGCAAATAAACTTGAACAACAATCATACCCTCAATCACACTGTATATATAGCATATATATACAGTGTATATATACCATATATACAGTGACCATCAGTCAGTGGGAAAATGTCAAGTCCTTGATTATGCTGATTTCAGATAAAAAATATCATATTGGTAATCCTCGTTTCGATTCATCCTCATAAATCACCTTACTCTTTTATGTAGCAACTAATATGAAAACTGTGGTGTTCTCTCTCCTTCCTCCAGCCTTGCTTTTGTGGGTTCCAATTCTCTCTATATTAATTCCTTTCTGCCTTGAATGTCTTTATAGTGTCTGTTTCACTGATCAAACGCTGACTAGCAAAGTATTCATAAAATAATGCTTCTACTCTTTTGACATAATTCTTTGGTCCAAGAGATCATTGTTTTTAACCATATTATTTCACTGAGTCATCTGACATTACACCATTAATTCTTTCCTGTGTCTAAACTTCCATTTCCAAAATTTCAGATTTTGGGGGTGGGAGCAGAGACAACATAAATTTCTTTCAATAACAGATAAAATAATTCTTCTATCACTACATAGTAAAATTTATGTTCTTAAAACTTACCTTTGTCTTAAAGTCTTTTAAGTATAATATGACTATTAACATAACTATCTTTGTTATTTTGACTAGTATTTGTATGTTTTGTCTTTTCCCATCTCTTTAATGTCAATATTTTCTGTCTAGGCACATAAGCCTTTGGTAAACAAAAAAAAAGAGATTAACAGTAATAAAAATGATTAAATCTGATAATCTTTTAATTAGAAATTCTAATTTATTCATGTTTATTGTGATTAACAATACATTTTGGCTTGTTTGTAGTCTCTTATTTAGTGATTCCATATGATCTGATGATTATAATTGTTTTAAAAGTAATGTGTTTTCAACTCATCTATTAAGCAGCAATGGAAAAAGATTACTAACATTTAAAATGTGATCTGTCATGTCTTCTGGAGGAACAGCAAGGATGCCCTCTATTGCACTGAAGAGCACTTGTCTAGCCCCTCTAGCAGCTACTCGTGTAATTTAGAAAGTTCTTTCTTGCTCCTGCCTTCAGGAAGTGGATCCCTTGCCCCTTTGCCCTCACGGCCTTGTCTTACTTGGGCATTGAGAGAGATTTTCCTCCGTGGACACACAAAGCCTTCACAACACACTTTTCTGGTACATGTTTGAGAGCCAAGAGATAAGATCCTGGGATGAAAATCAAAGATGATTCATCACCAGGCCTTTTTTAGCAATACCATTCCTTCAATTATTTGCGTGTGGTGGGGAGTTAATTTTACTTTATTTAAGCATAATTTTAGCCAATTATTTGATCCATATATAATCTTTAGAATTTAGGAGTCTCATATTTTATCAACAGTCCCCAGTGCTTGTCCCAACCCCCTAACCTCTACTTAATGGCCACTACCCTGAGAAAAATTGGAACAGCAGTGTCTGGCAGAGAGGCACATTAAGCACTCATTTATTCAACAGATTTTTATTGAGGACTAACTGTGTTCCAGGTAGTAAACAGAAGAGAGAAAAATTACTCTCCTCCTGGAGCTTAGAATACAGCAGAAAGAAATAGTAATAACAATTAAGCAAATAGTGTACAGCATGACAGACTGAAAACCCTGTGACAAAAAAAAAAAATAAGAAAGAAGGGGCATAAAATAGAGTGTGTGTGAGAAAGAGCTATAATCTAAAATGTATGCACAAAAATGGAACCCAGGACTACGCCAATGTGAACAGTTCAGGGAGAAGAATTAGAAAGGAGAATGATTAGAAGTTACCAGTGTGGAAGTAGGAGCCCTAGTTTAGTAGAGTATCTAGAATTCAAGGGAAAAAGAAAGTAGCAACCATCGTACCTCATGCTACAAGGAATCAATGGTAACATTCACTGGGCAGGGTTTGTTCAGCTGCAAAGGAAACAGAGCTCATGGAAAGATGTTTACTAGGTAAAGGGAAGGGAACACGGAAGGGATGGCAACTATGGGCAATAATTTCCATGTTTTCTGTAAGGCAAACTTAGAAGTTTATTTGGTGAGAGGAACGGGGACAATGGGGTTTATGGGATGGAAGAAATAATAGAATTTATTTTTATTTTCTGGTGAATATGACACATCAGAGAGGGAAAATTTGACAATGCAGAAGACCAAAAAAAAGTAATGCAGTTCTACACTGAGTCGTTGAGAGAATATGAGATTACACATACCACCTGAAGTTTAGATCACAGATAGGAGGAGTACAAACAAGTCATCACAGTGTCAGATGTGAAAGACGAGTGAATGCAGGAGACATAAGGGCAAAGTTGTGATTATGCAGAATTACGTTTCTAATTTCTTTAATAATCTGAGTGAAACAAACTCTAATTCGTGAGCTGGGAATGAGGAACAGGGAGGATGTGTAGGGGGTTTGAGGAGAGATGAAGAGGTGTACAGAGCACTCTTCTAAAACAGTGTGAGAGTAAAGGAGTTAGGAAGATACAGGGTGATTGCAGGGCAGATTTTAGAGTCCACTTGATATTTATTGTACGGATACAAAGTAGAACATTCAGCTAAAGGCCTGGCTCACACCAGCTGTAAGACTGATAAAGGGATTGATGTGTATGTATACAGAGTAAGAAGTGTATGCAGAGTGATACAAATGCACTATTGTTTACAGCAGATTGCTTTAAGCCAGCCAGCCAGCCACAAAGAGCCCTGTTAAATACACACCTTCATGGCTGGAAGCTTTTTGAAAAGGATATATTTAGCCAGATGCTGGCCAGAAAAAGACCAGGTCCTGGGGCTTGGGGTCTAAACCATCAGCAGCAGGGCTAGATGAAGAAGATAAAGTGTCTGCCGTCCTGGGGCTGAGGGGACTCTCATACAGTGATTTTGGGGAAGAAACATGTAAGCAGCCTTGCAAGAATTTACACTGACTATAGATAATGGGGGGGGGGAGGGGGAGGCAGAAGGAGAATGGAGGAAGTTCTGGGCTAGGTGCACAGTCCATAAGGAAGAACTACTTTCCACTTTTGGATCCGTCTGGAGAGTGATGCATTAGCAGGATGTCGCTGCATCTAGTGGTCATGTATTCTCCCTGGGTAAGAGCTGAAATAGCCACCTGGAAGGTGATTCAAAGTTTCAACATACATCCAGGAATGTGAGCAGTCTTTTCTTGGTTTCTGCCCACTCTTTGCTAACTGATTAACTCCTTGTCTCTCCTTCCCATCCTCTGGCCCACTGTGATTTAATTTAGGACATTTTATGTTTTTCTGGTCAGTCTGAATGGCTAAGTGTATCACAGAACAGTCAGGGTTAGGGATAAACTTCAAGAAGGGCCCATTTCTGACTCCAGCGGTAGCACCATCACCTTCTGTGTGTCTTTTATTAGGAAACACAAAGGCCCTGACAACCACACCTCTGTGGAATGCAGTGGTTCTGTAAACCCTGTCATGCCTGATCATTGTTATGCATGGAAATTCCTCATTTCTTAGACCCTAAACTCACATTAAAATTCTGCATTTATCTTCTATTTGTGTTTCCTTCTGTCAATCACTGCCACTCTAAGGACAGTCATGAATGACATCCCTATAAATATCCAAGTTATTTTTTAAAGTTATATTATAATTTCCACAGTTGTTTATCCTTGATCCTATAATTAAACAGATTCACTGTTTACCACCAGTTTTTTCTTTCTGTTACTCTGCTGTTCCAGGGTTATTTTGAAATGTTTTGATATATTTGAGACAAAAGTTACTGAGGCCAATATAGTAAACAGACATGCACTCATCACATTACACAGCTTAACAAATAGAATATTAATACAGTTTAAGCCCTGTTTATACTACTCTCTACACAAATGTTCTTCCTTTTATGCAAAATTATTTTTATGCCATACTTAGTTATTACAATATCCATGTACTTCTTTATACTTGAATGATAGATATATCTTAAGCTTATATCTTATAGTTTAAAAACATATGTTAAAATAACTTAAGAAATGTATCTTACAGTACGCTTTCATTTGTATGAATTGTTTAGCAGGATTTCAAACTTTATATAAACAATGGTATACACCTGGACATATCTCCTTTAACATTCTCCATCCTAGCGTGCTCTGATAGTTAATTTTTGCCATCCTGAAATTGACCTGAACTATTTTGCTACATTTTGCATGTATGTCACCAACCTTGGCATAAAGTCATGGAACGTACTGATTGATAGTGTTTTTTTGTAATCACTGGTACAAGGAGCTTCAGGTTGGTTTGTGCCAGCTTGTACGCATTGTTTATCGATAACAGTAAGATTGATAATGGTGAGGCCGAAGGTTTTACCATTAAGCTCATTGCATAGCAACTATATGCTTGTCTAACCAGCAGAGTGCAGGAAGCCCTGACTAAGATTCTATTTTACATTTTTAGTTTGGAGGTATTGTGTGCACAACTTGATCATTTCTGATCCAAGGGAAATATGTAGAAATATATCAAAATATATTTACATATTTTCTTCCCATTGAGGGAATGAAATAGGAGCTAGAGCCTGGCATCTCAAGACATTATGCTAGGAGACAGCTTTGGGTTATGAAATAAACCCTCAATTTGATGTTGTTGTGACATTGTATCCTTTCCTGCAATAAACTCTAGATTTGTAACCATTGTCATCTGGGGTCCTGTGTGTCCTTCTTAGCAACTGAACACTGCCGACCTGCCACTGTGCACCTGGCAGCATTATATTTGTGAAAATAATCATCTTGATAGATACAGCACTAATTAATTCATATTTCTTGCCACCTGTGAATGAACTCCCATTGCAATAAAATACTGTGACTTATTTTTCCATTATCTTATTGAAAGCTATTCAGATTGTATTTTACATTGAAAACAACATCTGGATTAGCATCCCAGTCCATGTCTTTCCCTGTATTTGTATGAGAATTGAGCTGCTGGGTCAGAAGATATAAATAAGTTCAATTCCATTAAGTTTTGCTGGAATGCAATATCAAGAAGAAGTATGTGTTTCCCATTCTTCTCAACCCAGGAAACTTTTTCTATACTTTTACATATTGGCCAATCTGTGAATTGGTCATTGGGTTAATACTGTGATTTTCCAGGATTACTAATAAGCACACTTCTGTATTTCCTCTTCTGTAAATTATTTTTCACAAAACAGTAATTTACCTTTTTTTATTTTTCCCTAACTTTTGCTTACTTTTCCTACTTAGGTTATTTGTCTTTTCTTATTTGTACAATTTCCTTACATCATCTACATAACAACTTTATTGTCTATATACACAGCAAAAAGCTTCTAAAAGTGTGGTGTTTATGTTTTCATTTTTTATTGTCTTTTGAGGATTTTTAAAGTGCATCAATTTTATACACTTTGCATTTAATTCTGCTTGTTTTGTGTCTTTTTTTTGAAATACCCAATTCTCTGAAATCCTAAGTATATTTTCCTGTATTTTCTTAGAAATTCCTAAATTTTAAAGTTTCACATTTATATTTTAATATAACTGCAATTAACTTTATATATGATACTAAGTAGCAGTCACTTTTCCCCCATACTTATAGTAACATTTGTTAGATTTTTAATGACATTTTTCCTTAAAAATACAAATCACAATACTGTATTTTGGGGTGTTTTTTTTGTTAGAGGTCGCTTTTTGGTACATTAATGTGTCTGTTATCTTAAAATATTCTTTCATTCTTGAGACTAAACCCAACTTTGTCATGACTTTTGGGTATATTTGTATATTTAATTTGACTTTTTCAATGTTTGCATCTATGATCATAATTGAGATCACCATATAATTTTGAGTGTCTTTGTGGAGTTTTGGTACTGTAGTTTAATAGTTTATAAAATAAATTGGTCAATATTTTTTTTGCATCCTCTGGAAGAATTTTTCTGTTTGGGATTTTCTGTTCCTTGAATGTTAAGAAAAGTCTTAACTATGCAATTTATTTTATAGTTCAGGGGACATTTTAGAATTCTACTTAATATGCAGTCCTTCTTAAGAGATTGTTTATTTATCTTGGTTTTAAAATATGCGTCACAAAAAAAAATTGTAGAATTTTCTTAGCTTCCATTGTCTACCCATACTAGTAAACCTGATCTCCTGCCATATTCTCCAGACTTTTGCTTCTCCAGGTTCTTAAGTAAATCCTGACTGTAGAATATAAGAAGTGATTATTAGGAAAGAGTCTTGAGGACAAGAGAATACTTTCCGAGTAATATAACAAAAAGTAAAAGTAAAAACCCAGCAATATGCTTTTAATTAAACAGTAAGGAGATGAAATACAAAAAATCCAAGCATGCAAGAGGATAATATCACTATAAAACCATTGTAGCTATAGTAATAACAGTTATTATCAATTATTAAAGAATAGTAGAAAACTGAAAGTACTCAAGGCTAAGATTAACCAATAGGATTTTCTATTGGATATAGGAAATTTTCTATAGGATTGGCTATATTAATATCAGTTAAAATATTACTTAAATACTACCAAAAGTAGGATAAACATTTTAATGATATTACAGTCGCCCCTCGCTATATAGTGGTTCACTTATTGCGGCTTCACTGATACACTGAAGCCACAAGAAGTGAACCGCGATATAGCGAGGGATGGCTGTGTACGTCACTGGTGAGTACCCATATAGAATTTTATATGTTGTTAAAATTACGTAGGTTTAAGAGTGTAGAAAGTGTTTAAGAGCATGTAAAGTGTTTATAAGAGTGTGGGCAAGGTTAATAAGAGAATGGGAAAGGTTTATAGGAGTGTGGGAAGGGTTTATAAAGCCTTAAAATATACATAAATAATAAAATAAATATAACACCGCTACTTCACAGATTTTCACCTATCTCGGGGTCTCTGGAACGTAACTCCTGTGATAGGTGAGGGATCACTGTAATTCTGCCAATCCATTTATTTGTGTCTTCTTCAATGTCTTTTGTTGATGTTCTATAGTTTTTAGAGTGCAGGTCTTTTACTTCCTTGGTTAAATTTATACCTAAGAATTTTATTCTTTTTGATGTAATTGTAAATGGGGTTGTTTACATAGTTTCTATTTTTGATAGTTTTTTTATTAGTGTAAGGAAATGAAACAATACTGAATATTAATTTTGTGTCCTGCAATTTTACTAAATTTGTGTATTAGTTCTAATAGTATTTTGGTGAGATCTTTAGAATATGACTCAACACTTCAACTAAAAGATGGGCAGATGACCTTGGTAGACATTTCTGCAGAGTCGACATTCACACAGCCAACAGACACAGGGACAGATGCTGACCATCACCAGTGATCATGGAAATGCAAATTAAAAACTACAATAAAATATCAACTCACACCCATTAGAATGGCTGTTATCAAAAAGACATAAAAAAATAAGTGTCGGTGAGGCTGTGAAGAGAAGGGAACCCTTGACAATGGTGCAGAAGTTGTAAACTGGGGCAGCCACTATGGAAAACAGTGTAGAGATTCCTAAAAAATTAAAAATAAAACTACATATGACCCCATAATTTCACTTCTGGGCACTCATCTGAAGAAATGAAAAACACCAATTTGAAAAGATAGATGTACCCTCATTTTCATTACAGCATTATTTATAGTAGACAAGATGTGGAAGCAACCTCATTGTTCATTAACGCATAAATGGATAAAGAAGATGTGATATATACACACACACAAAATGAAATATTCCTTGGCCATAAAAAGGAATGAAATATTGCCATTTGCTACAAAATAGAGGGACCAAGTAGATTTAGGCTAGGTTAAATAAGTCAGAAAGAAAAAGACAAATACTATTATATTTTGCCATGTATAATGCACACTTTTTTACACAAAGTTTTGAGGGAAGAATAAGAATGTGCTTTATAGTAGTAATTCCATACCTATAGAAATGTTTTTTGTTTGTTTTTTATTTTTTTAATAATTAGAAACATTTTTTTTATTTTAAGATTTTTTATTTATTTATTTTTAGAGAGGGAAGGGAGGAAGGGAGGGAGAGAGAGAGAGAGAGAAACATCAGTGTGCGGTTGCTGGGGGCCGTGGCCTGCAACCCAGACATGTGCCCTGACTGGGAATTGAACCTGGGATGCTTTGGTTCTCAGCCCACGCTCAATCCACTGAGCTATGCCAGCCAAGGGAGAAATGTTTTTAATTCTTTTATTTATGCTTATGTGTTAAAAGTGTAACTCTAGAAAGCAATGATGATATCTGTATGCAAAATAATACCCTGGAATATGATAATCAGTTTTCTTTCTAAACATAAATAAACAAATTAATTAATTAAAAAATTTAAACAAAAGATTTTTTCCTGAAACTTCGGGCCAAGAATGTGGGCATGCATTATACATGGCAAAATATGGTATGTAATTTAACATGTACAGAATCTAAAAAATGAAACAAAACAAATGAACAGAAAAACAAACTTATAGATACAGAGAAAAACTGATGGTTTCCAGAGGGGAGGGAGACAGGGGTACGGGGAAAAGGTGGAGAGGATTAAGAAGTACAAACTGCCAGTTATAAAATAAGCTATGGGGATATAAAGAGCAGGATAGGGATTACAATCAATAATTTTATAATAATTATGTATGGTATCAGATGAGTACCAGACTGATAGTGCTATGTTGTACACTTGAAATTAACATAAAACTGTATTTCAACTATAATTTTAAAACAGCTTTTAAAATCTAAACTTAAAAAAACTAGTTTTTTGATGACATATACTGTTTTGTACTTGGATCTCATGCTAATTAATGTTCTCTCCACTTTACTTGTGTTTTTAATAATCTAATTTGACCTTTCTTTCCACATTTACTATGTAGGATGCAATTATTTGCCTTAATAATAAAAATGATCTGCTGTAATTTATCTGCCAGGCCTCTGTACCTTTTAGATATAACAGATTCATGGTATAATAGTGCATGTTCTAAAACTATGTGAGGAATGTATCTAGAAAGTAATAGAACATCAAACTACCATGTTTTTTAATTTTCTTAACTTACAAAAATAAATCTACCTAAATTAATTATAATTAATTAAAAATTGAACATTTTACAAATTATTCACAATATAATATAGTCTAGTTTTCCTTATTTTGAGCCATATTGAATAACTATATATATTCTATGTAGGTTTTATATGAATTAAAATTTATTGACAGATACTTTTGACTTCCTTAAAGAGCATTTAGTATAGACTCTATGAGGAATTCATACTTAAGAATTAATAATCATTTATTTCAGCATAGAATTTAAAACAACCTTGTTTTGGATACAAACCAACCAACAAATTACAACACAAACTATCACACCCATTTCTCTCACTGTATTTCCCACAATGAAAATATACCCAGTATCAAGTAGCACAATTTTTTATGCAGTTAAATTATCAGGAAGAAAGTCTAAGAATGCCTAAAGTCATAATTTGTAACAGCACACTAAAGAATATTCCTCAGCCACAGATGGGGCTCACATTATCTGCAGAACAAGGCTGGAAGCACCTATAACTTCGAGGTAGTTCAGAAGGTAATAAAAGGAGTTGGCAGGTCCTTCACCAAATGTTCCTTCTGGAGCCTTGTTGACTCTCTTTAAAAGATCACATCATCCCGTTGCCAAATCTGGTACGCTAATCTGAAGAAAACCCCCTAGTGCATCTTCCTGCACTAATAGGAGCTTAACAGTGGCCATGGATTTTTTTCAGAACAATATAACTTTGCTTACATTGCTACTAATGTTCCAACAAAGATTTTCATTTTTTTCTCCAAGGGTTAAATATACATAAGTGTCTGTGGATAATTTTTTTTATTAATTTTCATGTTTGTTTTGGGGAAGTTTTCTTTGAGAATATATCAAATCCATCTACATATTTAGACTAAAAAGCAATATAAACCTTATAAATTATTTTTTAAAAATTCATAACCATTACATCATCATTTGAAAAATTAATTAAAACTTATGAGCAATTTAATCAAAGCTCTAGCCAGGATAGACTAGTAAAAATGATGGGGAGGTGGCTATATTCTTTGTATCTTCTTATAATTGTAATAGCATGAGTTATGTGCTCATGTCAAATCCTTTAGAGGAAATTGTGGGGGGAATTTCAAATGGATTAACATTACTACATGAATTAGCATATTATAAGTGAACCAATTAATGAATACATGAATCCTAAATTTGAGAATCTTTAATCTTTATTTTTCATATCTCTGCAGGGAATTCATCTGCATGTTAAAGTTTGAAAGCCCCAAGATCACCATTTGCAGATTTTAATATCCCTATATAAGGTAGAATCCATAATCCCTCATTAAAACCCCACCTTCGTAGAACCTTAACTTTTCTTGTTTCTTAATCAACTCATTGTACCTTTCTGATGCATAGTACCTATGATGAAATCTAACTCAATGTACTCTATTTACCTAGATGATCCATGCTTTCTCATTCCACACCCTCCAGTTCTCCTCTCCCATCCTCATTCGGATTGGATAATCATGTTTCCCATTACAGAGAAAGAAATATCAGAATAGATTTACACTGGATGACACCACCACATTTAACACCTTACTCACATCTGCCCATTTACTCTGCTGTGCCACCTGTTGCAATGGAGGGACGACCTGTGTTCCTGTTTAAGGCAGTCAACACTCACATGTATTAGGTGCCACCTGCTCTCGCCTGATCGGGGACACAATTCCAAAAACTATGCCCTCTCCCTGCATCATTTCATTTTCCTCTTCACTGAAACATTTTTATGAGCATATAGCCATCTTACAATTTCTTTCATTAAAAAAAAAAAACAACTCTCTCTTGACTCCACATGACCTGTTCCCCATGCCTCAAATCTTTATTGTCATCTTATGTTTCTCTCTTTTCTGTTACAGTCACACTGTCTTCTTTGCAGTTTGTCAAGTACTCCAAGTACACTTGAACCTAAGGATCTTACCCATAGCTGTCTCCTCTGACTGGACTATTCTTTCCCCAAACAAATGGTTGGTCAACTGCCTCATTTTCTTCAAGGCTAACCTTATGTGTCACTTTATCTCTGTGACCTACCTGGAAAACCCTATTTAATAATGGGCCATCATCCTCAGCCCTAGCACTCAGGCATTCTCCTACTTATTCACATTTTTCTTGTTTTTACAAAATTTAGCATGTCCTAAAAGTAAATTTACTTATTTATTATTCCACTAAAATATAAGAGAATATAAGATCTTAGATGGAAAAATCTGTTACATTTACTTATGCATATTATATCTGGAATACGAAAGGAGTGGACTCTTATGTAATTAATAAGTACTCAAATAAACTAAATTAATGTAAAGAAATGAAATATATGAGTATCAGAATATTTTTAACACACCATTAACAGAAAATGAAGACAACAGAGAACTTTCCATTGAAATACATATTTAATGAATAAGAATTTTATATCCAGCAATGTTCAGGCCCAGGGGTAATAGTGATTTACTACTTTTATGATGCTTTGTGGTACTTCATCATCTTTTCATAAGTTCTCTTAAGCCTGCTTTTATTTTTGTAATTATTCCCAGAACCATGAAGGGAAGAATCCTGGGAAATGTATTTCTAAATTATCTAAGCAAACATAGCAGGAAACAAACATAGTCTACCCCTTACCAACTAGATATCCAGACCAGATATCCTCTTTCAACTACTCTTAGCTTCCCAAAATGTGAAATTTAAAATCACTTCCATGTAACATAATGCAATTATTCCTTGTACAACCCAGAATACTCTCACTCCCCAAAAGAGACTGCAAATGCCATATATCATTTATTTGTTGTTGAAATTTGAGTCCACTTCTTTTTAATTTTATTTACTTATTTTTAGAGAGAGGGATAGGGAGGGAGAAGTGAGGGAGAGAAACATTGATGTGAGAGAGAAACATTAATCGGTTGCTTCTCGTATGCACCCCAACCAAGGATCAAACCTGCAACCTAGGCATGTGCCCTGATGGGAATTCCAACTGGCAACCCTTTGCTCTGCGGGACAATGCCCAACCAAGTGAGCCACACCGGTCAGGGCTTGAGTCCACTTCTGAGTCACAAACACTTTGATATCCTTAAATTCTGATATATAATATTAATTCTTATTAAACATTTTATTTAAAGTGATAAAGCAATGGAATAAAGAAAGGAAATAGTATGTTCACTGTTGTATTCATATGCAAATTAGAAAGGAACTATTATAACTATTGATATTACATTTCTCATTTGAAATTTCATTGCTGGTATTTACATCTGATTCTTCCACTCTCCATTCCAATTCTCTTTACCCAAAGCAAGCAATATTCCTGTTCATGATTCCTTGCATTGCAGGGTGTCCAACACTTGACCCTGATGGGTACTGGTTATAATAGTCCTGCCTGCCCGGGGTTGTAACAGTTCTCTGTTGACTTTCATCACAGGACATGAGAGTCCTAAGAACTATCTCATGTGTTACCTTTCATTCCAGACATACAAATCCTTGCTCCCATTGTGTGGTAGCAATAACCCATTTCTATTTGAAAGTGAGGTTAATTACCTTATTAAAGAAAGTAACTCACCTCTCTGCCTGTTAGTTTATTGGAATGAAGAGTCCAAAGAGGCCAAACGGCAATTTCTGTCAACTTCCAGTTTAATGAAATCACTGCCATGTCCCCTGCTGAAGGCATTTTTCACAATGAACCTAAGACCTGAATATCTGAAGAGGCCTAAGTTGTGAAAAATAAAATGCTTGCTCTTTAATCATTAGGGATAGCGATGAGGGAATCTGTTCCTGTTTCATCCCTTGGAGTCCTAGACCTGTGACCACTGGTTATGGGATGAGGAGCTCCATATATTGGTTATTGATTTAGAACATATACATTTGCTAAGTTACATTATCCCAGCCTTAGAAAATAGTGCTATCAACTTGCACTACATATAAATTTCCAAAAAGCCCTTTGCTGTTCAACTGGGACAGCTATTCCAGGGTGAGACCAAGTAGAATAAGATCAGTCAATTCCATGAGCATGCATTTATTGTTAAACTTTGTGTGTATAAAATGAGTCCTTGATCAAAGGCAATGTGGTGTAGAATGTCATAACGGTAAATAAGTCATTCTGTAACTACATACATAACAGGCAGAAGCATTTCAGGCAAGACAAGTAAATCCATATACAGAGTAAATGAAAACTGACTATTCTAAGACAGGAGTACTCAATGTAGACAACCTGCCACAAGTAGCTAGGTGACTCCCTTGGAGAGTGTTGTCATATTTGAGGCTCAGTGTGACTACTGACTGTGCAAATGCCAACCAGCTGTTGGCAAGTCAGACACTTAGGGGTAGGTATTGTTTAGTGAATTCACACCTACCTTAGTCTCTGCTAAGAGACTAAGAGAGTGGCTTAGTCACAGCCACTTTGTTCATGGGCTTCTTTTGTGAGGACAGAACAGTTGGGAGAAGGTTGAATGATTGCCAAACAGAACAATTTTTAGTACCTAATTACTAAGACCCTCTTCTGTTGGAATTACTCCTTGGTTAACATTTGTGTTGGATACATATGTGTTTACATGCTAATTCTATGTGAATTTGAGAAGTCTATTCATACTTTAATTAAACAAAAATCCTTGCCTCAGGTTTCCCAATTTTATCCTGCCCAGTTACCCACCGTCCAGCCAAACAACCTACCACTGCTCCTCAGTGAATGCAGATCTATGTATTTATCAATCTCCCCTATCTAGGGAAAATGAACTATTTAATACCCGACTCAAAATTCTTCCCACTGAGATTTTCCTTTACTTTTGTTCTTCAGAATCACTCCCGTGTGGAGCTGTGGTATTGCAGCCATCCACTTGAGATGGTGTTGGTATATCTCCAAAGTCATATGTAAACTATGTCCACTTTTTATTTCTTCCTAAGTCAACTGGACATAGGGAATTCCTGATATAGACATAGATGTGGACTGAGAAAGAAGAGGCAATGTAATAGCAATAAGATCCATGAATATTTGAGTCACTTATTCTTTCACATATGGTGCTTATATTGCTAGAACCTGTTTGAACCTATTTTCATATATACAACATCCATTTGAAGACACAATACTGCAGTGCAAGTCCAACTTTATGGCTGGTAAATTAAACAGCAACCAATTATGACAGAAAATCCGGGCTGCATGGTAATGTTTCTTAACACATTGGGCCAGTGAGATGTACCTGAGACAAGATTTAGGCTCCATCCTCCATCAGCTACTCACTGGCGGACCACGTGGCATTTTGTGTGACTAGGATTCAGTGACAGTTAAGAGTCAGTGTCTAGTTATCTCCCCAAAGTCGGATTATGACCCTTTACCAAATGGCCAGTCACTCTGGTAAATGGTGGCAGGTATCTTTAGATAAAAGTTAGAATTTCACAATATAAATATTTTGCAGTATAGAAAGAACCTTCTTCAAGGATCAACTAGCCAAAATCAATTAATCATCTCTACTTGTCAGGCTATTTAGACTACTGCCATTACTTTGCCACCTATTAAGGTAACCACGTACATCTTGCTTCTGACAATTAATTACCACAGCTTGGTCACTGACACTTTAAAATGCTGTTTTTCCGATGAGTTACAGGAGCCCAGTGGGCAGGAAACATAACCCAGTGCCATTTTTGGCCCCGTGGAGCATAACCACCATGAAGCTTTTCAACAATCCTTCACAATGTATTCTCAGAGCCTTGGTGATGGTGATGTCCTCTGGATGTGCGCATCTGACTAGTTAGAGAGTGAATGGACAGTTTTCATGTGATAACTCTGCTGTAGCGCTTCAGCTTCTCTATGCCTTCGAGTACCTTCTTTTACATTATACCAAGGAAGTCTGTTATTTCCATTTTATTCACTTTAGGTCACCTTTGGGTCTGTGTTTCAATCAACCAACCTAAAAAAAAAAAACCCTCTTAGAGTCTCTTCTAACTACTAGAGATAGTATAATGAATCCAGAATATCTGCCAACAAATAGAACATGATTCAAAATTACTTTATTCCATCCCCACTCACCTTAAGGAAACATTGCTATAAATTGGAAAAAAAATCTTATGTTCTTTTGACTCTCATCACAGGATAAAATCTCTAACTGGCCACATGAGGACTTCAGAGTTAAAAGTAATTTAGTTTCAGAAGCAATGAGCAGTGGTGGGTGTAGTCCTTAGGAATACCAGCAAATCCCTTCTTGGTAGCTGATTGTTTCAGCAAGGGGAGACCACGTCCCTGAGGGGAGGAAAGCTGCTTTTGCAGGCAGAAGAGTCTTAGTGGAATTAGCAATCAAGATTCCTAGCTTTCTAAGAATTTGTACATATGCTTACACCCCACTCTTCATAGTGCTACTCCTATCAAACCTGTGCCTTAATTTTAACATAAGAGTACTTGTGAGATCCTGAATTCAGATTGCATTGCAATTCAACCACCCACAAGATTAGACCATAGGTTTGGTTTTTATAATCTCATCTCTGTGTCTACAAAGGATAAAGATTCATTGTAGACTGTGGAGTCATCACAAAATTTTCTGTCATTTTCCCAGACCTCTGGTTGTGAATCTAAAGCCCTGAACTAATTGCATTCTCCCCCACTAAGTACTGCAGAACAATTAGAAACAATGAATGAATTACATTGTACTCTTTATTTTCACCAAACTATTACTGTTGGCAATTACTTTGTTACCCTAAGTGTTGTCTTCTACAGGCATTTGATTATAAGAGTTTAAGTATGACAATCTAAGTGGATGTGTTGTGACAGCTAGGCATGGACTACCAGCCCCTTTACCACTGTCAACAGTGACATTAATGCCATTAGAACTAACCATATTAAAGAAATATTTCAGACAACCCTTCCTGAGGTTGTGTTAAATGATTAATTAAGGGTACAAAAACCCTTGATATATGAGTGATTCAGAGTTAGGGATATATTGTTGTGATTAATTTTTCCACAATTAAGGGAACAGGTGACAAATTGTACAGAAGGCTCTTACTTCTGAAACTAATGATCAGCCTGAAGTAAATTGGAAGGTGAGAAATCTGTAAAACACTGGACAGGAAGGAATATAGCAAGGATACACTAGAACCCATGAGACAGCCCAGAATCAATGAGTGTAGACCACTAACCTTGATCATGTATGTGACCTGAGAAAGAAGCTCTCATCTTGCAATAGTGCTGCACACAGCATACCTGGGGCCCAATTGGAATATGTGAAGGAGGACATCTAGAAAGAGCTGAAGACCTCGGGGACTGAGTGCAGCGACATGGCAACAAAGTGATCCAGCAGACAAGTGAAAATGTGTGTGAGATATAGTGACGATAGGCACCCTTCACCACTCTTCACAGCATAATAGCGGCTGCTTCCAATCCTGCACACATTTTTTTCTCTTGCCACCTGTAATTCAGAAAGTGGTTTCTAGCAAATGTAGTTGCAATTTAGCTAAGGTGACAGAGTACAACTCCACCACAACCTATGTCAGATATCATTGTAATTGCATGCTTCATACCGACCTCTCTCACTGTAAAATATCATTCAAGACAAAGAGAGTATATTGTCTATTAGTTTACCTACAGCACACAGTCTAATGATTAAAACATAGAAGATCCCAAATAGATATATTATACATGAAAATATGTGCGTGATGCATTAGAATGTTGCAGAACTGGAGCAGCCAGTAAAAAGGGGGTGTGTCTTCAGAGTGGATCAATTGAGATGAGCGAGAGAGTAAACACGACAAATGCACCGTGCTTAGAAGCTAGGGAGCATATAAGGTCACCCTGGCAGTACAGTTAATGTCAATACAAAGGAAAAATCATTTTGAAAATACAGTTTTAAAAACAAATTGTGAAGGACTCAGTGACAAACCACAAAATGTTAAACCTGATGTATGCCATAGTTCAATGGATATGTAATGTCTTTCAAAACCAGGGTGATTTTAAAATTCCTACATTCATGAATAAGTATGTATTTACAATCAAAATATATAGGAGGCTACCCAATATTAAGCCTCTGATATTTTTATGTACCTCTTAAATAGCAACGTGATTTATAAGCCTTCTATGTATGCTCTGGGCTTTTGACTTCGCTGACACACTCCTAAGTGTTTAATTCTTCTCCATTTTTTCTAGTTGTCATTGAACATAGTTAAACTTCAAGTATCAAACATGAACTTAGAAGATACTTTCTACCTTGGGAATTCCATGTTTGCATGTAGTGTTTTTAAAAAAACATTGTTCCGATATTTCAACTAACATAGTACAACACCAACAAATAAGATAGTTCAAATCGAAAACATTATATTTAGGTCAAAATCCATGTTACTAGCATAAATCAGCTCCTCTAAAGGTCTCTATATTTTTTTCTTAGTTTCATGAGTTCTCAGATCCTGTTGCCCAATATTCTTCCACTTTGTACCTTTTTTAAAGCCAGTTCTCAGTCCTTACATTTAGTGGAGTTATTCTCCAATGGAAATCACCCCCAGCATCACCTCACAACCTCAGTAAGGGCCTAGGAGTCTTTGCTAAGCTCCTCCTAGGTAAGGAAGCCTTCCTTAATTATACAGAACATATCTAAGACCAGGTTGAAACATTTAAAGATGCTTTTGTAAAAGCATAGAAGCTTTCAGTGATTATCATTAGCTTGTTTACTTCCAGATCCATTTTCTTTTTTGCCTTCCTTTTACAAGCTACATTTCAAAACCTCCTTGGCTCCCTAGCTTCTTGCTAGATTTGTTCAATGGGAGCTAACTATGATAGATTTGAGGGGAGGAAGGAGGGAAGAAAGGAAAGTGAGAGCAATGAAGAGAAACCAAGTGCATTTCTCATCATTTCTCTCTGCCTCCAGTAGTGGGTCTAGCAGTGGCTTCATGTAATCTCAGTGTCATTGGCTTGACCCTCCTGCAGCACAGGCCCTTGCAAGGTTGAACTGCTTTGGTTCAAGCTCAATCCCTGCCCTAAGATGGTGGCATCTTCAACTACTAATCTCTGAGTTGCAATTAATACCTATTGCTATAAACTTTAGTCCTTCCATCACCCTGTGTAACCAATTTCTTTCTTTTTTCTTTTTTTTTAGATTTTACTTAGTTATTTTTTAGAGAGAAGGCAAAAGAGGGAGAGAGGGAGAGAAACATCAGTGTGTGGTTGCCTCTCACATGCCCCCCTCTGGGGACCTGGCCCACAACCCAGACATGTGTCCTGACTGGGAATAGAGCCAGCAACCCTTTGGTTTGCAGGTCAGCACTCAATCCACTGAGCCACACCAGCCAGGGCTTATATGACCGATTTCTTGAATTAAATTCTCTTGATTTGAAATACCTGACTTAGTCTGCATTTTCTAAATATACCTTCACTGATATACAGTTCACTCTTATCTGACAATAATCATAATAAAATATAAATATTTCTAAGAACAGCTCCTCCATCCTTTATATTCAAGCTCTGCATCTTATGTAAGCCACTACTTGCTAACAGCTAGCACAATTTACAGGAATAGACACTACATTGGTCCAAGTCCAGATGTACAAAACAAATGTTTTTAATGAGCCTCATAATTTGCAAAGACATGGTTTATATTATAAAACAGAATAGTCATCTTAGTCTTAAACATCTGTTCTTGGATTACTTTACTTAATGCAGCTTTTTTCAATGGAAAGAAACTTTCCTCATATGGGCATAATTAAGGGCTCACTCAAATGTGTTCTGTTCCAGATCCACCTCTAAAAGAAAATTACTCCTAAAATAAAATTTTATATCTATCCAAAAAAGAAAACACAACTTAATGGCAATTTGTATCACCACAGTTTTTGTCTTGCCTCTTAAACAAAGCAACAAAACAAAAAGAGCCTGTTGCAAACATAATTTTTGTCAAGTCATGTTTCTTTAATTTTTTTTATTTTTATATATTTTTTAATTTTCATTTTTTTTGGTTGTTCAGTTACAATTGTCCCCATTTTCCCCCCATTCCTCTTTCCCACCCCACCCATCGCCCACCATCCACTTTCAATACTCCCCACCTTTGGATTTGTCCATGGGTCCTTTATACATGTCCCTTGACTTGCCCCTTCTCCTTCTTTCTCTCCTTATCTCCCTCCCCCCTCCCCTCTGGTCACCATCAGTGACATGAACATATAGAGATATATAAATATAGCTAAAGAAACTCTTTACTTATCATAATAATTTTAAGATTAAAAATATTTACAGTTATAATAGTAACCTGCCTTTATCTATTTCCTTTGTTATTATAATTTTGCATTCTCATTGTGTAGTTATAACCACACTTGGGGAGGACTTGGAGGATGATTCACCACATCATTAAATCAACAAACTGAGGCATATCAAGGCCTTTTCAACATGATGAGCTATTTAAACAATACATGGCATATATATTCTTATTCTGATATTTTCTAAGTGAAAGAATTTGACTTTGTAAAGAAATGTTTACTTTTTATAGTAATTAATGTAACTGCTTTTCTTTTAGAACTAGCCTGCTAGGTGTATTATTGTGAATAATACTCTTAGAGAGTTTCTTCAATCATCTTCATATTCCTTTTACCTCACTCTCCGCATGCTGCTTCTATACACAACCCTGCTCTCTCACACACACCTCGATCTCACGGACGGATAACAGTCTCACCCGCTCTATTGACTTCTCAGTCCCCTCTATTGACTCAGCCACTCTCATACCCCAGCTGCAGTGTACCAGCTACACTCTCTTAAAAATATATTAGCTCCAAAAGGTGACAAACTATAAAGTCACAAAATATTTCTTTATTATATTTATAGAACATGGAGAAGAAAAATAGTACGTTATTTCTTCTAAAATTCTTATTTCAAGGACATTGTGAAGTTTTGGTAATTCCATCATAAGTAGGCTAAAATATTAATTTGTTTATTAGGTAAGGTACCATCTAAAATAAGTGGTAATACTATGTAGTCAGGACTGTAAAGAAGCTTATGTTCTAGTTGTGACGGACAAAAATAAACAAGTAATAATAGAGCAATGTCACCTCAGAGAACAATAATTACTATAAAAATGGTTGTGAGATTCAATTCAGAATAACTGAAGTTGTGATTTAACAAAAAGGCAGCGTAAGAGACGTCCCGCCACTGAAGGGCGCATGTTCAAGCGGAGACGAAGACTGGGAAAGCGCTATCATTCCACAGCCTGGGCAACTCGGGTTTCATGACAGACAAGAAAAGCTCGGAGTGGCAGAGGAGCAGAATGAATGTCAGGGTAATGAAGACGGTTCGAAAGGAAAATGTTGCACAGGAAAGAATCTAGGCAGTGGGCTGACCGCCGGCCCTACAGCTTCCAGGCTTGCATAAACCGTTTGGACATGTTCCCTAACTTTCACGGAAAGCCAGGAAAGGATTTTACCATGATAGTAACATGACCTAATTTAAATGAAAGACAGGAAACAAATTAAGAGGCTAATAATTGCAGAATTCTAGGTAAAATATCTGGGGATTGTACTATAGAGGTGGCAATAACAAAGAGAAAAATGGATGGATTTACATTTTATTTCTGGAGTAAAATTTCTAAGTCTTATTCATGGATTGAAAGGAGGTTGTGAGCACCAGTGAGAAATAAATTGTTGTTATATTACAGATAATAGCATTATTTGATCTTGTTCTTGCTCTATCTCTTGTATGTGCTTAATATTTTCATGTGTTCTCTCTCAATATCTATGCAAAATAGCCTCTCCCCAATAACCACTAAAGTAAATGTCCAAAAATATATTTATCCATTTAATTATTATGCATTTCCTGCACATTAAATTGTTTTCTTTCACATTACATAGCAATTTCTGATGCAAATTCGAATTGAGACCATAAACAAAAATAATAATAATAAATCCATTTTCAATAAAGTAATTATGTTAATGAGATATCATTATAGCATTTTACAGAACATTTTTAAATTCAAAATTTTACACTCTCCACTAACACATCTTAGAAAACCAGTGGATGACAAATCTAGAAAAGTGTAATTAAGAATTTAACAAGATAAGCCCTGGCTGGCATAGCTCAGTGGATTGAACGTGGGCTGCAAACCAAAGCATTGCAGGTTTGATTCCCAGTCATGGCATATGCCTGGGTTGCAGGCTAGGTCCCCAGTGGGGGCCACATGAGAGGCAACCACACATTGACATTTCTCTCTCTCTCTTTCTCCCTCCCTTCCCATCTCTAAAAATAAATGAATAAAATATTTTTAAGTGAAATTAAAAAAAAAGAATTTAACAAGATAAAACTAAATAGTTAATGAATCAAGAAATCTCTCTTTAAAGTCTAAAAATTATTTAGTAGGAAATAAAATGAATAAGCTTCATACAAATGATTTAATGCAATTTGGTCTTAGGATTTGAGAAACAATTAATTAGAAAAAATGGGACTGAAAATTAAACAAAACAGTTCAAAGAAAGGTTTACCCAATGGAGTAATGAACAGCTAGCATTAAAAATGTACATACTTATACTCAAGGATTATAGCCATAATGAATTCTAGCACATGGGCTGAAAATATATGTCAAAAATTCAGAGCAAATACAAAGAAAAAAGAAAGGCATAAATAAAGAGATCACTATTTATAATGCCAAGTACAATAAAGCCTAAAGGTCAAAAGAGGGAAAAAAGACTTAATTTGGAGCCATCATTATATTAAGAACTATAACACTATTCAAGATTAATTATTTTAACAAAGATGCCTCTTTGTTTTTCTCTTTTACCACATGCTTATATTCTCAAACCTACTGTGATATTACTAGCATTTTCTGCATTCATGTTATCAGCTTCAGGGTTTCAAAAATTTTTGACTCTCAATGTTCATAATAATATGTAGACTGTCAACACTCTGTTACCTTATTTAGTTTACTTCATCATTTCTGTGAGGTGTATAAGATGGCCTTTTCCCACCCTGCATCTAGCTTTGGTTAAGAAAAGATAAAAATTACATCTTTTAAAGTTTGGTATCCATAGGCCAATTCTACTTTGTCTTTATGTTTTTTGTTCATGAATAGAAAATAAAATTGCCTGGACAATCTTGCTCTTAAAGAATGACTGCAATTTCTTTCTGAGAAAATTTGCAATAATTTTATGAAAAGGCAGAGACATACCTGTGCTGCAGGTAGACAGGATAATGATCATGTAGCCCTCTTTTTCATTAATGCATTGTGATCATAGCATAATATGAATATCTGAAACATTTCTCATGGCTTTGGAAGCACAGTGTTTATACACAGACCAAAGCAAAACATGTCATATATTCATCCATTTACCTATAATCACATATAATGGAATGAAAAAAAATGGATTTGAACAACTAACTGGCAATAATGTTCCTTTCAGAACAGGTTAAAATACACGGTAAGTAAACAAACAAGTGAACAAACAAAAATCTGAAGCCTTTTGAGCACATGCACTGGAAATCAAATCCTTTAGTCAGAATTCAAAAGGAGAAAATATAAAGTTCAACCACGCTATAGAAAAATGAACACAATTTTCTCAGTTTCTACTCCTGTGACTTTAGATGAGTTATTTAATCTATCTGGATAGGAGTATTCATTTGTGACATATCTATAATTTTTGTACGAAGCTCATAGTATTGTGTGAGAAATAAATGCAAAAGCAGAGCATTAAAATTGGGACCTGGCACAGAATAAGTGCTCCATAAACGTTAACTCCCGTCAGTGAACAAGGAGCGCGCAGCCCTCTCCCCTCACAAAACTCCAAGAACTCCCAGAACAAACTTGCCAAGTTAATTAGTATCCTTTTTGCAGATGGAAGACATCTTCACTGGGAGAAATAAACTGCCTCAGATAAAACACCTAAAGACACTTCCATTTTTGTTCTTTAAATTTAATAGCCTTGCCCAATCACCTTTCAATCAAATTTGCAGTTGAAAAAGAACATTAACACACGTGGTGATCCCCTACAGCTTTTCCATGCATAATTCTTAAATATGTTGAGATAGCTAAGGAATCTCAAGCAGCTGATGAAAACAAAATCTAATAACAAAACAGAAAACCAAAGAAGCAGACAGGAAATAGTCACGCTTAGATAATATATAAAGTTAAAGAAAGGAATCTTCAGAGGTGCTATCATTAATATAACCTTTAAGAGCTGAGATGGCATTGCATCTATGAGAAAGAATAAGGTCCTACTATAAAGAAAGGCATTTATAAAAATAGAGCATTGAAAATAAAAATATAAGAGCAAAAATTAAAATTCCATAGAAAGATTGAACAATAAAAGTGAGTCAATAGAATAAAAAAGATGAAAAGCCATAGAATACTTGTAAGATAAAGAACAACTGGAAAGACTAAGGTTCAAATAACAAATGTTATTTGTTAAAAGAAGAAATAGAATGCTAAAAATGTGGGGACATTGGCAGAAAATTATTTAATAAAATTTTCAGATGTGAGAAAGATTTCTGTGATGGTAAGAACTCACTAAGTACCTAAGGTTGTAAATAGAAGTGGATCCAAATAAGACATATCTTTGCGAATTTTAAAACATTAAGAATGATGAAGGAATTTTCACAGTTCAGAGAAAAAAATTAAAAGGAAAGGATCAGGGTGAATAAGACATCCACATTGTAAACTACAACACCAAAAGGGAGAGAACACTATACTGATGCAGCAAAGTTATCCTAAGCAAAATTTTATGTCCACTGTAAATTGTAGTTAAGTAGGAGAATAGATTAAATACAGTTTCACAAACTCAAGTGTCACAGTAAATGCCTTCTACCCCAAATCTTTAACTGTTTAAGTTGATACAGATAATTTAACACCCTCTCTCCTGCATTGCTGTTTATTCCAGGGTCTTAATTTAAGCTGTTGGAAACACCTTAGTTTAGTTTAGTAATTTCAGCTTTGTACACTAAGTGAGGAACACTGTCTCAGCCCAGATAAAAATTCCATTAGGGAATACCTTACCACTATTGGACAGATGAACTGCCAGTGCGAAGGTTGCTGCCAAACAGAATGGTTTATAATAGAAATTAATAGCCTTGGAAAGTGTTTAAAGAAAACTTGTGCATTGTAGCTAATTACCAGACAAAACAGCCCACATTCCATTTCTCTAAACCATGACATGTATAATGTGGTTTTCTGTTAAAGGGAGCACAGACACACTTCGTAACTGCTTACACTTGTCATACAGCACCAATTACAATTCCGAAGTTCCTGAAAAAGACTTAGTGCTCCTTCCACTTGGAAAAAAAGGAAGCCGGAGTGAGAAATGAGTTTTATTCACAAAAATATATGAAGGGGCAGAGAGAGGAGACAGTCTTTTTGGATCCTCCCTCATCCACAGAGCTTTAATATCACGTATCTGTCTTATCCTTTTTACTTCAGGATACCAAAATCATCTAGCCATAGACCCTGCAGTAGTATCAGGAATACGCAGAACATCACATGAGTCACTTCCAGATGTTTTTGTTTTCAAAAAATGTTGTTTAAGTAATTGTTGGTAATTGGCCTCACTATCAACCGAGTGTTATGATAAATTAGATGATGTGTTAGAAAATAACAAGGGAAAATTTCTTGAAATTTTCCTGATTTTTAGGCTCCCAGAGATCATAGTGTCTCATATGATAAGTAAGATAAGAGTTCATGACCAAGTCTTGTATCCAAAGTGGTAGAATTTGATATTTTTCCCAGAGTTTTTGGCATCATGGCATTTGTTCAGCTCTTATCAGTGTCACTACACATCTGCACTGACACTATCCCAAAATAATCTCTTTTGTTACTAATCGTACAGAAAGACACACAAACTAAATGTCTGAGGTCATACAGCTTCAACAAACTGTAATAAATAAGAGTAAATTTGAATGCATTTTTATATAATATATTCTAATGTTTTAGCATATATGTTAAAAATAGTATTAGTTGATTGCTGAAAATTTAATTTTTATCTCAACATTATAACTCTATTACACTTGGAATGTCTATCAGTATATCTTTTCACTAAGCATCTCTTAACTTGCAATGTTTTATTTGAAATTTACCTGGGACAATGATTGATTGATTCTTAGTAAGTGCTGAATGTGTTGATTAAAAGAAACAAAAATACAGTACTTCACAGTGTTAATAATTTTAATTGCTTGTCCGAACATCAACTTTCATAAGTGTTTCTCATGTAACACTTTATTTGAGAATATAAATTATGTTTATGTCTACATAATATCAATTATGTTAATAACTAAGTTCAATTCACATTTGCACCCCCTTGTTTATAAATTGAGGGCATGGGACTAAACAACCTGCATTAATTAAAAGTAAAGCATTTCTAATATTTTACATTTAAGAAAAATATGAAAAGTGATTCCAGTTCTGGTATGGTATATTCTTATGTTATAAGTTCCCCAAATTCATCTTTTCCACTGATGACATCTAAAATCTCTGTATAATTTTTTTTTAAAGAGCAACAGTCTAGAAACTTTGCAGAGGGAGCAAAAGCAGACTGGATTGTGGAGGGGTGTCAAAGCTCCCACAGGAATACATTTTCCATTGTCATAGCTGTTCATGTTTTCTCTTTCATGACTTGACCTCAAGGATGGGACCTAGCTGCAGAGCAGTGCAGCAGTGCGGACAGAACAAGACGACAATGGTAATTCCATCTTTCCATACACAAGAACCAGAGAAAGGATGTTCTGCAGACCTAGGGTACAGGATAAATTCAGAAGGAAGAGAGCTGAAAGAGATATCAAAATTCTGTGTGTAAAACCAGGCATGTGTTAGCTGCACAGCACAGGACCGGTGCGGTGCAAACAGGAGCACACGTCTCAGACAGACCTGTGAACAAGGTATGAGTGTGCAGACCAAAACCAGTGTAGAAAAGGCTGTAGGCAGTAAAGGGAAGTAAACATAAAATTAAGAAAAAAGAAAGAAAATCAATAAGAATTCTCACCAGGGAAAAAGAAATGAGAAGAAAAAAGTCAAATGGGAAATATGGATATGAATGACACAGTGCATGGGGGAAGGTTGTCTCGCTGAATAGACTCAGTCATAGCATGTGCATGACAGAAGAGCCAGTTGACTTTAAGTTGACCAGCAGAATTGTTGCAATGTGTATAATAGAGAAAGCAAAGATTGATAACAAATGGAAAACTATCAAAAAGTCTAACTAACACATGTGCAGTTAGACTCCCAAAAAACAATGAGAAAGGATTAGGAGAAAATTATATAATAGTGGATAGACATATCGAGATGTATATACATAGAGGTACATATACATGATATAAATACATATATACATGTGTATACACATGCAGAAGACACACATACATAAATGAAATAAAGGCTGAAAATTTCACAAATATGGTAAAAGACACATGTTTACAGATTCCAAAAGCTCAGGACACCAAACAGTATAAACTCAAAGAAAGCCACATTTAGACACATCACAATCAAACTGCAAAAAACAAAAGGAAAAGGATAGCTCTTGAAAACAACTAGAAACTGATGAAAAGTTACAAAAATTATAAATTCCTTATCAGACATGATTGTGGCTGGAAGACCGTGGAACGTCTTCAAAGTGCTTAAATGAGAGAACTCGCAATCTAAAATTTTGTCCTTTAGACGTAAATTGGAAGTGGAGATATTCTCTGCTGAAGGAAACTCATTTCTGGAAAAACTATTCTATTGGGAATGACAGCCCACCAAGAAACAGGTAAATAACACCGGAAGTAAGGTTAGGACTTCAAGAATGAGGAGAGAGCAACAGAACTCGTAAAGAACTAGATAAAGATAAAAGTCATTTTACCACTTAAGGTCTTTGAAATTCGTATGAAGGTTTAAAGTAAAAACTATAAGAACTTCTTGTGGAGTTTTCAGTGTATGTGGGTTTATAATTATAACCATAATATGAAAGTCAAGGGGAAGAAAAAAGACCTATATGTTTTCAAAGATTCTGTTTTTGAAATAGTTTAAAATTAACCCTTAGTGGACTGTAGAAGTTCATGTGTGTGTATATTGAGATCTCTAGAGCAACTAGGAAAAAAAAAGGTAAGTAGTTACAATGGAATAATAAAACACATATACAACAGAAAAATAAAACAAATAATAAATTCTAGGTCTAAATCTTAACCTACCATATTTATATTGAATATTAATATTTTAAAAATTCCAATTTAATTGAAAAAATAAAGTGGAATATAAAGCAAGACCCTATAATATGTTGCCTAAAAGAAGACACACTTAAATACAGCCTAAGAGAATAACTTGAAAGTGTACAGATGAAATATAAAATTAAAATTTTCTTTAATAGTGGCATTGCAGATTATATGATTCTATCAGAATTACACCAAATATAATAAACTTTTAAAAACGCTTTCTTTCTTTTTGAAGTTATAAGTTTGCCACATGGTGTAATGTGGGATGGTACCAAAACAAAAACAAGAAGTGAAAATCTCATATTGCCATGGTAGATATAGAGGGAGTAAGAAACAGATCTGCAGTGTACCCATTACTTGTTCATTAAGGCAGCATTTTGTATTTTGATAGGGAAACATAGCATTTTATATCCCAAAATGATTTTGTCAAAATCTCTAAATCAAAGTATAAAGATGAATAAGAAATTGCGAGAAATTCAGAATAAATTTAAGATTAAATCCTGAAATAATTTTCACAGTGCAGAAGGTGATAGCACTGATCTAACTAAAACCATTGAATTATTGAAAAAAAAAAAGTAGGAGCAGTTCATTTAAAATTATGGAATGCACTCATCTGGTGATTTCAAATGTGGTATTTAGTGCTAGAAATAAAATTGAATATACAAATTTGAATCTTCTGTATGAGTCAGAACCACTGACTACATGAAATCGGAAGATGTGAAGAGAAATCACCAAAACTATTTTGAAAAGTTCAATAAGAGATACCGGTTTTCCAGAAGCAATTTAATGTAAAGCATGATTACATAAGTCAAAAGCTATCTTAATGTTATCTTCAAGATGAAATTTGATATTGCCATGGAATTTGAAACTTAAACAATTGATAAAAATTTGTTGAAGCCAAAGGCTAAAGCAATGGGCACATACATTTCAGGTTTAAAAAAGGCAGCCAAGCTTGGAGACGTGCCCTTACAGAGTGGCAGAGTTGGTAGATGTGTTATAAATTTCTCAAAAGCCATCCTAGGACAAATGAACTGAGAAAATGATGTTAAGCTGGCAATTTTCTTTCAATGTGTTTGACAAAATTCAATACACATTGGGATGAGAGTATGTTCTTTCCCCCTTTAATTATAAAGATAGTAACTCTTGCATTATTTCTTTAACACAGTAGGAGCTGGTAAAATATTCAGGAGGAAATTTTCAAAAAGAGATGTGGTGCTTATGCTTGCTTGTTACTCTGTGACATGTTACTGACGAGGAAAAATGTGTGGATGTGCGCCAAATTTAGGACAAGCTATTTGTGGCAGAGCATCAGCTCTGCTGTAGCAAACGTAGGTTTCAAGTAGACAGTCACATGTGTTGGTCTGGTCGTTGTGGCTTAAGGTACCAAATTTGGAGAATGGGGAATTTAAAGATTAAGTCCACTGGAATGAAGGGATTACAAAATTTAAAATTCATTAAAGGAGAAAAAGGGAAGGAGACTAAAGCCATGCACATGGAAAGCTAGAAGAAAACCAGGAGACTGTGGTAACACAGAAGCAAAATGAAGAATTTATGATGAAAGATATGGTGGCCTAAAGCCAGGCTTCAGTGTCTCCTTTATTCAAATAGAATAATGATGTAAATAACTAATTGGTAATACTTAGAAAAATACATCAGCAATGACCAAAGGAGATGGGTTGACCAGGAAAGAAAACAAAACAATAGATAAGATAAAATTATCTAGTATTATCCAAGGCTAGGTTTGAACAACCTCATATTGCTATTAAATCTGATTTCCACAGAAACACTGTATAGTGGGAAGTAGATGTACAAATGCCCTGGATATTCCATTATTTTATGAGTATATGGTACTTAAGGTTAAAGAGAAAATTACTAGGAGAATTAAAACTAATAATAAAGAAAAATTAAGCAATGAAGGAAAAGTTGAGAAGGAAATAAACCTGTGATAACACTAATATATAAAAATATTAAGATAGTTATTAAAAACATTAATGTGATAAGTCATCTTTCTAACAAGCTAATGTGATAAGCTATCTTTCCCTAACATTTAATTGGGAAAAATTAGGAAAAGGAAACCGTTATTTATAGTTTTGGGGGTTTTAGTCTCTGGGAAAGAATATATAGTAAATAAAGAAACATTCATTCAAGAAAATCTACTAACTTTCAGGGGAAAGTGGGATTTTGTGGCATTAGTGTCACAATCTTTGGTGAGTGTTTTTTTTTTTTTTTAGGGGGTGGAATTTTCTATTAGGATCAGGTTCAGAACACCAGAGAATGCTTTCTAGCAGCGTTTAAGTTCACTCAGCTGGCTTCGAAAGTGTCTCTGTCTCCTGCCTCATATCTGGGAATTTTCCCAGCTGGGCAAGTTCACATGGGTTCTCGCATTTCAACTAGAAGAACATCTAGTCCGTGACTTTGAGGTCTGACTCTTACAATACATAACCAGTTTCTCCGTTTCTACTCCGGTCATTCTCTTGACTATTGTTTGGGTTCCCGTGACACCTCCAGAAGGTCAATTCTGGGCCTGTTGGCCAGATTAAAATTCAAGAAAACTGGGTTCTAGTGCTCATTCTCTAGGATTGTTTTTTGCCACCACAGGATATTTGAATAATAACCTCTCACCTATAACATGAGTAGCTGGATATAAATAATTCAAAAAAATCTATCACTTGAAAAATTCAATGAAAGTATTGTACCAAATTAATTGATTAAAAGTACTGCTGAATGTAAAACTGAGCTTCTACTGCAGTAGTTTCAAGTAGATTTAATTTGCATATTTTCAGGTGTGTAGCTAGCTAAACTTTCCTCGGAAATTTTTCACTCTGTTCAGTGATTTAATATACTTCACCTCTAACTTTACTTGCTAACTGATAACAAATCATCCTAATTGGCATGTAAGCCAAGATGGTTGTATTTTTTTTTTATTATTTTTGCTTGTGAATTTGCTTTGGACACTGACAACTTTTACACATACGCTTTCCTGTTTTCACTCATTACATACTTCCAACATGAGCAACGATGCTATAAAGACTTCCTTTGCTAATGAATCAGTATAAGAAATGTTGCCAACTTACATCTAATTCAGTGATTCTAAATTTTCTTTTATTGAATAGCATCAAAAATGTTGTTGCTTTTTAAATAGTCCCTTTTGAATCCATTTTGCTTCATTTGTCACTGTTTTGGAATCTTCTCGATATAAATGTATAAATGCCAGGCAGTTATTTGTAATAGATTATTCAATTTACATGAAATGTATAGCTATTTACTCCCCATAAGTTCAAACTGCCATGGTCATCACAGACAAAGATATTTATGCAGATATTAAAATGTTTTCTCATATTTGCAAGTGGAATATGAAATAAATATAATTTCTCTTTTTTATTATTTTTTGCTAACGTTCCTTACAACATGAAACTCAAATAAACAGGCTGCATATAAAACTGAAGCTTCTCTTGCTGCCATTTATTTTTAATGATACACACATCCATGAATCTTATAATTATACACTTAGGAAGAATCAACCAATTTTCACTCAGAGAAAAGCATATCTGAAGAGAACATCAATCCATATCTATTTAGAATTTTTCTCCTTTTAAGTCAAGAGATCAACTATGAAAATCGAACTCGAAAAATCACTGAAGTCTTGACAAATTGAAAACTGATAACTTGTTGTATTCCACATAATGAAATTTATATATTGGATTTAGTTTCTGAGTTCAATGCACATTTAAACTACATTGTTGCCCTTTAAAAATAAATATGAAGCATAAGGTCTTTTCAGTAAGAAAAGTAAACAGAATAGTTACTATCAAATTTTATATTTATGGAATTGAATAACCTGTATCACACTGATAATCATTCACTTGGGAATGATACAAATATATTGAAATATTTTGTCATAGCTTGTCAATATTCATAATGAATTCTAACCTCATACTCTTTCAGTATTTTTTATTTCTTCTATTCTCTCAAGTTTTCATTTTATTACTAAGCAATGTAATGGTTTGGACAACAACATTGTAGCTGAAATCTAAGGAGGAGATTTGTTTGGATAAAAGCAACCAATTCAAAAAGTCAGAAGATGGAAAAATCAGTAAGTAGTTATATGATGAGATGAGCCTTAATGTAACACACTCTGAGAATTTTTAAACAAACACTTCAGTCAGTAGGTTAATAGTAATTCCTCGGCTGATGTCATGAAACCTGAACATGGCAGCGGTAATATCGATGCTCCCTCTGACTACATTCAGCTAGTTTACCGGGAAGCCACCGTAGGCCAGGGTCCGAGTTATTCTGTCAAAATATCAACAATTCCTTCTTCTTGAGAAAGCACATGTCTTTGAAAGTAGTTTAAACATCTTTAAAAAAAAGAGTTGACCATTATTTGAGATAATTATCTGAAATAAACAATTGCTTGGTTTTTTCCATGATTTTTTTGTAATGAAGGCAAATTTTAGAATCTTCAATGGCTTTATGTCTGAAATGTCTCTTTTAGTCAAAGTCATAATTAATACTCTTTAAATTAATTTTGTAGCTTCTTTCATAGTATAACTCTTTTATTCATAGATGTTCTTTATCTTTTACACTCCAAAGTTATTTTTAAAAAAAGTGACACAGGAACAATTAAATTAGTGGTCATAATTCCTGAGAGTTTTTGGAATTTTAATAGATGATAAAAATCTCCTATTAAAAATTATATTTTTGAACTAAAGGAAAGATAATCAGGAGTCCATCAGATGGAGAGCAAAAAAAGCTTGTAAGATTTGTTCATAGTAGTGTGGTTTTAGAACACAGCTGAGGTGTGCAGCAAAAACGGACTTATTAATGCTGAACATCAGTTACAGACTTTTCCACACAGTCTCACTCTAGCCAATTAAAGGCTTTCTGAAGAGAGTAGGGCGCTTTATCTACTAAGTTTAATGCAAACCTGAGAGGAACCGAGATTTGCAGACCAACAAATCCCCAATAACGTAGGATTTGAGTCATATTGTCTGTGAAACTTGGATTATCCTCACTGATGAGGTAAGTCAGCACCTGAAAGAACAGAGTCCAAGAGTCTGATGAACAGATTTCCCCTGACTTGGAAGTAACCATAGGCCCTCAAAAAGCCTCAGTTGTTTTTTTTTTAATCCACTCTGCTCGATCATTAAATCCCCAAAGAGGATGACTCATTCTTTTGGGAGAGAGAAAGAAGGACCCCCAAAAGAAGGACTGCTCCTCTATAAATGCCCGTGGAAGATGTAAGGCCCAGAGATGGGTTACAAGAACACACTACATTAGCTTCAAGGCCATTCTGTATCCAAGTCTGAAATTTTATTCCTCCTTTTACTTTCCATCCTAATGTTCTCCTAGTCCTATTTCTCAATACAGCTTATCAAAAGCCCTTCAATGAGATAAAATGACTTCACAAAGATATTCTGGTATAATGCTCCAATAATGTTACCCTACTCTTGAATTAACTACTTTCTATTATCAAAATTTTATGGAGAAATTACAGCCACAAATTAAATTCTCTTGAGAATTAAAAGCCAAACAAATTGAAGTACAGAGATGAATTTTTTTTCATGTTGATTTAACGTTAAAAAATAAAGCCCCAAATGTAACCTATGTAATTTATTCATAAAGTATTTGTTCTAGAAAGATCATCAAGGATTAAGTATCAATGCTCTGTTCTTTTCATGCAACTGCTGCCAAAGCTGTCTCTAACTTATAGGAATGTGGTTCAGTAGAGCTTCAAGAGTAGTATTATTCCAATAGTAAGACATACTTACTATGAAAGAACATAAACTGATAGAGGACACGGGGTTACCTGGAACTGACACTACATGCACTGAATTTAAAAAGCCAACTGATCTCCAGAGCCTAGAGCACGTGTGTTACCACGGTTTCATGAGCAAGGATCCACTGCTTAGTGATTTTAGTCTTTATGGTGTGTGTGTGTGTGTGTGTGTGTGTGTGTATGTGTAGGGAAGGCGAGCATTTAGAGAGTACATTAGAATCGCTGCTGCTTCCTTTCAGAGTTCAGACAGTTATTACGGAGTCAGCTTCAGTCACAAGACCTTAACTGAGGTGTATTTCATTTTCTTTTTAGTACATTTAAAATCCTTAAATTCTTTTTCCATTTGAACCTTGTGTTTCTGGAACTCAAGTGTTGTGTAATCTCTATGTTTGTTTTAGCTTAAGCATTATCCTCAGGGATTTCTCGAACTGAATCTTCTATGATGCTTGTGAAGCTTATGCCCAAGAATCATAAGGAGAACTGACATTCCAGCCATGTGCTCTTCAGAATAGTATAATTTGGGACTCCAAAACATGGTCATAGGTTGTGAAATCAATGCAAAACCTAATTAATTATAGTTCATGTAGTATGGTATAAATGTTGAGCCCATGAACAAGCCACAGAAATCCAAGGTCATCTCTCACAGTGCCCACTCTTGTCCCTGAATGCAGAATGCAAAATGTGAAGGAAATCTAAGCAATGTGAATCTCAATGCTCCCCAGTGTTCTGCTTCTCAGGCAGAAGTCAGGTGTCCTGATGTCCCATCCTACAGGTAAAACTATTGATAGAGGAAAACAGATTGTGTCGCCAATGCCTATCAAAAACTCTCTACTCCGAACTTGTCCTCACTTACAAAATAGTCCATCCTATGCTTGTTCAATTTAAGATCAACCTACAATAGCCTGTATCATAAGGCCCAGAGCCCGTGCTTTGAATTTTTTTCCAATTAATTCTATCCTAATGCAGTTTTCTCTTTATAAAAATGAACAAATATAAAAAGAACCATAAGTTATAGGGAACTGCCAACATCAAAATTCTATGGGATCCACTTGCTTAAGGATTAAAATTTAAGGCTACAGCAGTTAAAAGCCAACCTTGTGACCAAGAGAAGTCTTGTGGCACAATATAGGCCACTAGAAACACTCCAGGCAAAACGAAACTATTGCCACTCCAGCTATAGGAGATCCTCATTGCCTTTCATAGTTCAGTGTCACCAATGCTTGAAGTCATGTCAAGTCACTTTGATTCATGCAATTCTCCTCCTAAGTCAAAGTCCCTTGATTGATATACAAGTTACAAACATGTCACCTCTGATTTGAACTTCTCTAAACTGTAGGCCTCCCTGCTGAAAAACTTGCCCTATACAACCCAAGGCTCTAAAGAACATAACAAAAGTGAGATCAAAATAGCACATGTGGTATCATCTGGGTAGAAGGCAATTATGGACTTCTAGCAGTGAACTGTAGAATTAGACAGATAATCTGCCCAGACATGGTCACACTGAGAACCTCCAGGTATCCCCCAATTAGACAGAGCCTTGACCTCTAAGCTTCTTTTGGCTGGGAGCAAATCAGAGGACCAATCTCTGCAGGCAGGTGGCTTCACAGAATAGAGTAACTGATCATCTGTACTAGACTTAGAATAACACAACAATCATTTCACTTCCCTAGGGGAAAAGTGAGTGGAGAGTGAGGCAGCAGAGAGGATAGATGTTCTCAATGGAAGAAAGCATCAGTAATTGAGAATAAGTGGTTTCTCTTCTATGACTCATGGAAGTATGTTACCGGTCAGAACTTTAAAAAGGCACTGCAATGCCCATGGTAGGAGAGTTCATTTTACACAGTCTAGACTTCACAGATTCAGTTAAACAGTAAAGTGCCATTTAACCCCCACTTTCATATATTCTTATAACCTTGTATTGTTGGAATCTGGTATTCCAAAGATAAGTAATGCATGATCTCAGATCTCTAGGAGCTCATGACAAAGAACACCAAGGTCTGTCTGGAAAAGTCCAGCCATTGTTGATATAATGAGAATGGTTCGAATGGCATCAACATAACCTGGCAGCCAAGGAGAGTAACTGGAATGTGCATGCATGAATAATGACAAATACACTGTACTAGTCAGTGGGGTGATAGGCATCACAGAGTGAGCTTGTGTACTGTGTGGCTGTGGCATTCAAAATGACTGAGTGAGCAGAGGAACAAATCTGCATCAGATTTTGCATTAAGCTTGAACATTCCTCTGCAGAAACTGTTTGGATGATTCAGAAGGCCACAGCTGTGGGCAACTGGTGATCGGCAGCTTCATCACAGCATTGTGCCTGCTCACGAATCACGTCTCATGTAGTTTTTTGCCCAAACATCAAATCAGCCAGGTAACTCAGCCCTGCTACAGCCAAGATTAGGTGCCCTGTGACCTCTGGCTTTTCCCAAAACTAAAATCACCTTTGAAAGGGAAGATATTTCAGACTGTCTTTGAGATTCAGGGAAATAAAAGGGCACAGCTGGCATCAACTGGGAGAACTGTGTGAGGTCCCAAGGTGCCTACTTTGAACGGTACTGAGGCACCGTTGTCCTGTGTACAATGTTTCTTATGTCTTATATCTTCTTCAATAAATGTCTCTATTTTTCATATTACATGGATGGATCTATGCTAAGATATGTAACAAACATGTATAAAAGCCAATGGAAGCATCAAGATAGGAGCTGAAGGGCAATATTTAGTGGTTAGCTTTTTACCATAAGAAAGCCTTAATATTTTTAAATAATATAATAATACAAGAGGATATTGAATTATAAAAAGATTCTCATGGCTTTACTATGAATATTTTATACTTAACACATAAAAGTGTTCATGTTATAATACGTGTCCTAGCTCTTTTATCCCAGCAAAGACATTTGCAGACTTTCCTGGTGTCGCAGAAGTAATGCACGATATCGAAGCTCCTGTGCAGTAATCACAGTGTGGACAGGAGGCCTGCCCAATCTGAGGTTCGGTATTAAAGGTCCATTGTTATTTTCTTTATATATAAGCCAACAGAGTTGTAAAAATAGATAAATGAAAAATAAAAAATGCCAGAATCATAAAAAGTAAAAATAATGAAATAAACTTTGGAAATAGTATTATAATCAAGATCAGAACTATGATAATTCATTATGAGATTGTTGTGTATGTATAGGTCCAGAAGACATCTCAACATTAAAATCATAGCAAAATTATGATTTTTTAATTTTTTATTTTATTTTCGTCTATGTACGTGTGCTTAAGGTAGTTGCTAATGTATTCTGTAGTGTTTTCATAATTTTTATACTTTTATAATTTTAACTTTTAAATTCTTAATAGCTATTTAACCTCATAAAACTGAGTAATAAACAAAGTAAACTTTTAATATACTAAATTGAATTTACATCACACAACCATCGTTTGCAGCATAGGGTATTTCTTACATGGTTAAGAGCATGAAAAAAACCTATGACATTTTTAAATAAAATATTAATACTTAGAACATTTTTCTGCTTGGGAACATAAGATGTTACTTCAAAACAATTTCAAAAGGGAGAAATGTTTTCTGTGAAGCTATGCTTCACCATTCTAGTAGAAATTTTTCATCTTTATCTTTAGTGTTGAAACTATTGCAGATGTCCTCATTTCCCCCTCTTTGTCCCCACCACACTGTGTCCATGGCTTACACACGTGTATTCTTTGGCTAATCCATTCACTTTCTATCATCTAGAGGCTCCCGCCCCCTCCCCTATGACATCTGTCAGTCTGTCCCATATACCCATGCCTCTGTTTCTATTTTGCTCATCAGTTAATTCTGTTCATTAGATTCCACATATAAGTGAGATTATATGGAATTTGTCTTTCTCTAACTGGCTTGCTTCACTTAGCAAAATAATCTCCAGGTCCATCCATCCTGTCACAAAAGGTAAGATTTCCTTCTTTTTACGGCCACATAGTGTTCCACTGTGTAAACGTACCACCACATTTTTATCCACTCATCAACTGATGTGGCTGTTTTCCACAACCTGGCTATTGTAAACATCGCTACTATGAAAATAGGAGTTCATACATCCTTTCAAATTAGTGTTTCAGGATTCTTGGGATATATTCCCAGAAGTGGGACCACTGGGTGACAGGATATTTTTCTTCACATCAATTTCATCTAACTTTTTTTTCTGTAGTCAAGACATCTTAAAGATAAAAACACAGTAGAAATCGTATTAACATCAATCGTTTAACTAATGTTTACTGAACAGTAGTTAAAGCAATAGGTAGGTAGACTAGTTAAAGCAAAAGGGGAATGTAGAAGCTGTGAAGAAAAGGTTACAAAAGCAAACGACAACTCTCTTGCTCTTCGGGTGCTGTAACAAACACAGTGTAATTGGGAGAAGAGTTATAGTTAATTGACAGAAAGAGACCCAGGGTAAGGCACAGTATCAAATATGCTAAGTTGAGAGTATGTGCCCATCCTAAATTATTAACTTATTTTTAATTTTACTTTAGCTGAACAAACATATCTGCAAGCTTCTTCTGAGTTGCAACTTTGGGGACCAAAGCCTTGCTCCCTAATGATTAGACACGATGACTCATATTCCATGGACAAGTAGAGTAGACCCGCCAAGCTTCTGTTTGCCTGAGAGATTTAAAAGACTCTGAGACAGTGCTAATCATTAAGGAAAGTGATGGCTTAATAAAAATGCCCAACTTGTAGCTGAAAAGAAACCAGTCCAGAGACTGACGGGCTGATGTGTCTCACTTAGACCTGACCCTTCTCCAGTCTCACACACTGCTGAAGTTCCTCATCACATACTCGAATCAGCTAACCAGCTTACTTTGTACAGCACTCTAAATTCTGGTTGCAGGGAACTGCTAAATATACCGTGGAAATTGGTCATTTGACCCTTCTAATCAGAGCTATCCAACCTAGAACAAAAAGCCATTAATATTTACTTAAACAGGTGAGAAAAATACTTTTTAGTAGGTGGCTTCTTTTCTAAACTCCCTTCAGAACAAGGACATGACCGAAGAGAATATTCCTCCAGTGCTTTTTGAATAAGAGGGAATTGAGAAGTATTTTATCACCTCCATACCATTCAGAATAAAATATATAAATAAAAGATCCAATTCTGACCTATAATATACATGTAGCATTTTAGCTATGATGAAATTATAAAGTTGATCATTAACATACAATTTCTCTTGTGATGGACCTAATGCCATAGACTTCACACTGGTTTTGTTGTATGTGAGCATAATGTCACCTGCTCTTTGATTTGTTTTGACATGGCCTCTTGGAGCCAATAGTAAACAATGTACCTAAAATACTATAAAAATAAAAGATTGTTTCTGAGAAATGCATGCTAAAATTAAACATGGGCATAGTTTCAAACATATCAAAAATAATATAGTTTGTTTCTCCACAAAATGATAACTTCTTCCTAACTCTATTGGTTTGCTATTGCTGATGGAAGAAACGATCAAATCTTGGTGTCGTAAAACAACACACATACACTCTTGTACCATGTTAGAGACCAGAAACCTAAAGTCCAAATGTCAGCAGGCTTGCATTTCTTCTGGAGGCTTAAAGGGAAAATCGGTTTCTTTGCTTTTTTCAGATTCCAGAAGTTGCTTGGTTTCTTGGTTCACGGCCCCTCCCTCCATCTGCAAAGAGCATCAGTCCACCCTCTGGTTTCATTCTAAATCTTATTTCCTTGATTCTGATCCTTTTGCCTCTTTCTTGTAAGTACTTCCGAGACTAGATTGAACCCACTCAGACAATTCAAAAATCTCTCCATCCCAAGGTCCTTAAATAACTCATAAATGCTACTGAGCTCTTATTGAAATTAAATGCTCGACACGCAAACAGACACACAGACTCTCCAGCCTGAATGTTCACTTTTGGCTGACAAGGTGGAAGGTAATTTTAAAAATTTATAAGCATATGGATATATAGATATAGATGCCTTGGTTGTCAAAGGAACTTGGTATACTGAAGAATGAAGTTAGTTCTTCTTCCCTAGTAGTTACCTTGCCTTTACATGACAAACTGGTCCTCATCCCTGTGGGATAAACCTTTATCTGACACTCCAAAGTCTTAAGCAAAATCCAAGAAATTGGCTTGAGGGCCTTCAATGCAGAAAGTCTGTCTCAGAAGTGTTTAGTTAATTTGAAACCACATAGTATAAGCTATAACTGCTCTAGTCTATGGAACTAGCTGCAATTTGCACCAAGGACTATTTAACAGAAACACTCAAGTGTTCAAGGAATTCCTCAGATGCATACTCTCTGGGCATTTTTACCTGTAGTGGGATTTATTTCATTAGCATGGGTAATATGAAATCTGTCCTTAACTTTAGCTGAAGTGATATATTACAGTACTTCTGCCCTTCAAGGCATTTGGTTCAGCTTCAACTCATTGCCAGGTTTGTTATGAATGATATAATTGCCCCAGACTTTCTCTTTGTAGGCCAAGGTGAAGTTTGTACAAATTATTAAATATCCTGCTGTATTTTGGATGAATGCCTCGAGCCAGGTGGACAGGTCAAGCCACCTGGCTTTCTAAGGTAAGGTAGAATCTGAAAGTTAATGGAATTTGTTTAGCTAGCTGAATCTGAGATTCCCTGGGGGATATGGCTGAGATCAACACTGCTGGGAGGTCTCTTACAACAGCTCTGATTTCTGCTGCTAATAGCCTTGCTAAGTGCTGTATAAGATGAACTTGATTGGTCTTATTCCCTGTTGGAAAGAGTAATCAGAATGTTTGATAGAGTGGTATATAGCTGGAAATTTGGATATAAATTATACCATGAGAAACAAAAGAAACTTTAGGGACAATATGTTGATGTTTCCTAATGATCAGCGTTCCCTGAGTACAACTTCCTTACAACCTGGGTGAAAGGATGTTTGAATGGAAACACATCTTGCGAATGGGAGACCAGCAGAGAAATTTACAGGTTTATTTCCCCAGAGCAATTTATTTGTTTACCTCCTAAAGAACTGTAAACATTTAAGGACCTTCCCCTATTCTCCTAGGGCAGGAGTCCTTTACGGCGGCAAGGGAAGGACATCTCTCCCTCTCTCGGGAGGGGAGGAGCTGCTGTGCGGCAATTCTCGTGTAAGCTCTGAAATCCATAATCGCAGACTTCTTCCCTAGCGTGGACTCTCGCTACGCACAGAGCCCATCTGCTCGCATCATGTCACCGCAAGAGGGAGAATGAAGTATGAAGAACAGATGCAGTTACTGCTGTAAGCAATAATACATCTGATAAAAGGCCCACAACTTCATGCTTGCTTTCAAGAAAATAAATACAGAAATTAAAATTCTTCATTCAGTTATTTATTTCTGCATACTAAATTATTAATATCTATTGATGAGAGGGTATTCAAGCCACCATATTAAAATTACTGAGCATACCCAACGTTATATATTTTTACCCTGAGGCTTTTCTATTTTTTTAATTTTTATTGAATTTATTGTAGCGATGTTGGTTAATAAAATTCTAAGGATTCAAGTGTACAATTCTATAATACATCATCTGTATACTGTATTGTGTTTGCCATTTAAAGTCAAGTCCCCTTCCATCACTATTGACCCCTTCTTTACCCTCTTCTACTTCCTCCCACCTTCCTGTCCCTCTGCTAATCACCATGCTGTTGGGTGTGCCTATGAGTTTTCCGTTTTTGTTTTTTGGTTAATTCCTTCACCTATTTCACCTGACCTCCCTCCTGTCTGACAGCGGTCAGTCTGTTCTCCGTATCTATGAATCTGTTTCTATTTTGCTTGTTGGTTTATTTGGTTCATTAGATTTCATATGTAAGTAAAATTATATGGTATTTGTCTTTCTCTGACTGGCTTATTTCACTTAATACAATACTTTCCAGGTCTAACCATGCTGTCACAAAAGGTATATTTCTGTCTTCCTTTTTATGGCTGAGTAGTATTCTGTTTTGTGTATTTACCACAGCCTTCTTTTATTATTAACTCATCTACTGAAAGGCACTTGGGCTGCTTCTAAATCCTGGCTACTGTAAATAATGCTGCAATGAACACAGGGTTGCAAATATTGTTTTGAATCATTGTTTTAGGTTCTCTGGATATAATCCCATAAGTGGAATTGCTGAGTCATAGACAGTTCCCTTTTCAATTTTTTGAGGAAACTCTATACTGTTTTCCATAGTGGCTGCACCAGTCTGCATTCCCACCAACAGTGCAATGGGGTTCTCTTTGCCCACATCCTTGCCAGCATTGGTTGTTTGTTGATTTATTGATGATAGCCATTCTCCCAAGTGTGAGATGATGATATCTCATTGTGGTTTTAATTTGCAATTCTCTGATGATTAGTGATGTTGAGAATCTTCTCATATTTCTATCAGCCATCTGTATGTCCTCTTTGGAGAAGTGTCTATTCATGTCCTTTGTCCATTTTTAATTGGATTATTTCTTTCATTGTTTTTGAGTTGTATGAGATTTTTATGAATTGTGGATATTAACTTCTTATCAGATGTATCATTGGTAAATATGTTCTCCCATTCAGTGGGTTTTCTTTTCATTTTGTTTATGGTTTCCCTTGCTGTGCAAAAGCATCTTAGTTTGATGCAGTTCCACTTATTTAAACTTTGTTTCCTTTGCTGAAGGAGATTTATCAGAAAATATGTTGCTACTAGAAATGTCCAAGATAGTACTGCCTATATCTTCTTCTATGACTTTTATGATCTTGAGTCATATTTAAATATTCAATCCATTTTCAGTTTATTCTTGTGTACAGAGTAAGAAGATGGTCTACTTTCATTTTTTTGCACATATCTCTTCAATTTTCCCAACTGCATTTATTGAATAGACAATCTTTACCTCATTGTATATTCTTGCATCCTTTGTCAAATATTAACTTACCATGAAGGAGTGGGTTTGTTTCTTTTCCATTGATCTGCATGTCTGTTTTTATGCCAGTGCCATACTGTTTTGAATATTATGGCTTTGTAGTATAGTTTGATATCAGGTAGCATGATTTGTCCAACTTTGTTCTTTTTTCTCAAGATTCCTATGGTTATTCAGTGTCTTTTGTGGTCTCATACAAATTTTGGGAGTATTTGTCCTAGTTCTGTGAAATACTCCATCAGTATCTTGATAGGAATTATGTTGAATTTGTAGATTGCTTTGGGTAATATGGACATTTTAATTGTGTTAATTCTTCCTATCCATGAACATGGTATATGCTTCCACTTATTTGTACCTTCTTCAGTTTCTTTCTTCAGTGGCTTGTAATTTTCCGAGTACAGGTCTTTTATAATTTTCATTAATTTTTCCATGACATTTTACTTTTTGATGCAATTGTAATTTGGATTATTTTTCAGTTTCCCTTTCTGACAGTTCCTTATTGATGTATAAAAATACACCTGATTTCTGGATAGTTATTTTGTATTCTGCTACTTTACTGAATTCATTTATCAGTTCTAGTGGTTTTTTAGTATATTCTTCAGGGTTCTCTGTATATGATATTATTTTATCTGCAAATAATGACAGTTTTACTCCTTCCTTTTCAACTTGAATGCCTTTTATTTCTTCTTCTTGTCTGATTGCTGTGGCTAGGACTTCTAGTACTATGTTGAATAAGAGCAGTAAAAGCACATCCTTGTCTCATTCCTGATCTTAAGAAAAACATTTTTAGATTTTGCCTGTTAAGTATGATATTAGCTGTGGGTTTGTCACAAATGACCTTTATTATGCTGAGTTATGTTCCCTCTATTCCCATTTTGCTGAGAATTTTTAATCATAAGTGGGTGCTAAATTTTATCAAATGCTTTTTCTTCATCTGTCGGTATGATCATGTGGTATTTATCCTTCCTTTTGTTTATGTGGTGTATCATGTTTATTGATTTTCAGATATTGCACCAACTTTGCACCCTCAGAATAAATCCTACTTGATCATAGTGCATGATCTTTTTAATGTACTATTGTATCTGGTTTGCTAATATTTTATTCAGGTTTTTTGCACATATGTTCATCCTGGATATTGGCCCATAATTTTTTTCTTTGTAGTGTCTTTATTTTGCACACTACTTGATTTTGGAATAAGATCATGTTGGCCTTGTAAAGTCAGCCTGTGAGTTCTTCCTCCTCTTGAATTTGTTGGTTAGTTTGAGAAGGATAAGTAAAGCCAGCAGTAGAAAACTAAATATGTAAAAACAACTATCAAATCTACTAGCATACAATGGAAGGATGCATAGTATTTGATAACACTGATTATGGAAAAAATATAGTATTTGGAAATCATTAGGTTTAGTTGAAGATGGTGAGAGATTTATTCAGTGTAATATAGTAAAAAACTAGTGACACAAAAATCCAGGCAAGTAAGTATTCAGTGTTTGGATCTGATGAATATCTCTACTTCTTCAGAGAAAAAGTGGGACTTTCAGGCAAGAAAGCATTTATCAATGAGTTTAGGGTGGAGAATAGAATGAATACTAACAATAATAGGAAAAAATAGCAAGGTTCAGCTAAAACTAAATCTAGTGAGTAAATTAAAGGCACTTATTAAAAATCAGCATTAGATTGGTACCATGACTTGAGATATGGTTTATCCTAGATATGGTAGTCATGTGGCTCTAATAATGAAGATTAAAAGGATGTGGATTAAAGGTTGGGCAGTGCAGAGATTCAGCTGGGTCATGACATTGACTTGGGGTAGCCCTTGACCAGATGCATTTCTCTACTGAGAACACTGTATTCTCTTTTGCCCAAATGGGATATGTCACTTGCAGAGATTGGTTGGTTTACTTTGTAATCTTTTCAAATGACCCCCTTCTTTTCACTTTCCTATATATTATATCATAATTATCTTAATTCTAGTGTATAAATATTTTTAACACTCTACCTCAGACTGCTTTTATGAAGTTATTATATTTTGCCATGTAATACTGATAAGTTGATGATGTTCAAAATTTGCTGATATTTATAAAAAGCTGAGCATCTTACAAGAGAAGTTATGTATTAAGTGCTTTCATATCCATAGACATTGCATAAATAACTAACTTATGTGCTGAAATAATAATTTTCTTCTAAAGAAAACTGAGAATTCTATGTTTGCCAAAATTTCCTGGCTAAGTTTAAGAGAATAATTTCAATTAAAATTTTAGATTTTTATTAAGTTATACTGGTCACAGGAGCAGAGTAATATTGTCAATTATAGCTGTAAAATCTGACTAGTTTCTTCAATGAGCTTGACTTTAACTGTACTAGCAAAATAAGATGCATTCCTTATTCTATAGCCCAAGGCAAAACTCAGCTCACCTGACTGATTTTAAGATTAAATCAGTATATCTAGTTACAAGTAACACTGCCAGAACATTGATCTGATAATAAATAATGTAGCTTGTACTTGAAGGCCATGAAAGTTTCCTTTTGCAACATCTTATAAGTACAATGTTCTTTGTCCCCTAAGAGATGTAATGGGCAAATTGCTCAAGTGAAGAAATAGTCAGTTAAAATGGAGTAAAATAGAACAGATATTTCACACAGTTTATCAGTGTCTTCTTTAATTCAAGGCCTGAAAATACCTCTATGTGATCTGTGTAAACAGTAATTTTTTTCTAAATTATAGATATCATAAAAGTACAAGCTACTCCCAAAAGTGTAAACACATTTACATATTTAGAAGTTAAAAATCAGGAAAATAAGAACAAAGTTCCCTTATCAAGTACCTTCTGTGTTTAAGGCATGCAGAAAAGCTTCAGAGATAATAACTCTTTTAATTCTCACATAGTAGACAGAATTCTGAGATAGCTGCCAATAACTCCTGCCCTTGTATGATCCCTCCCCTTCCATGGGAGTGGGACCTCTTCTTACGATGGCTATTACTCCCATAGTTATATTACATTAGAGGGGTAAATAGATTTTGTAGAAGTAATTAAGGTCCCCAGTCACTTCAGGTTGAGTTAAATCCAAAGGGAGATTATCCTGAGTGAGCATGACCTATCAAGTGAGTCCTTCAATGAGACAACGAGCAGCACACATTTTGTTAGTGGATTAGATGCCAAAACCATATTGTAAACTGCCTAAGGTGAGGGGCATGCAGCTAAGAACTGAGGGTAACTTCTAGGAGCTCAGACTGAACCCCAACATACAGCCAGCAGGAAGAGAAGCACCTCAAACCTACAACCGCAAGGAAACAGATTCTGCCAACACCTGAATGAGAAGAAGAACCAGTGATCCAGGTGAGAATCTTGAACCCACCCAAAATCTTGATTTTAGTTTGGTGAGAAATGAACAGAGAGTTCATTGTACCATGCTGAGAACGCTGACCCACAGGAACTGTGAAACGACAAATTTGTGTAGCTTTAAGACACTAAGTTTGAAGTAATATATTAAATAGCAATAGAGAACTAGTATATCTCACCACAGACTTGCAGTCCAGGTATTATTACCCTCAGTTAAGACAAGAGAAAATTTAGGCTTAAAGAGTTTAAATGAAGAGCTGAGATTAATGTAAAGCTCTATTTTAAATACATACATACGTACATACCTATATCCCCTCCACAATCACATTATTGCCTAAGTAGCTCACAACATTTTACGTCACCAAAAGCAAGTCATGTTATCATAAATCTATAATTTATAGCAGAAAGCAGACAAGAAGATCCCCTATTTTTCAAAGGACAGGATTAACCTTAGAAAGACCTGTGGCAATCAAAATTTCGTTAGGCTGCATAAATTTGCTTCTTTCAGAATGCCATACAGTTAGAATTACACATTATGTAGATGTACGTGGCTTCTTTTACTAATATGCATTTAAGTCTCTTTTATATCTTTGTATGGCTTGCTAGCTTATTTATTTTTAGTTCTGAATAACATTCCATTGTCTGGACAGACCATAGTTTATTTATTCATTCACCTATGGAAGGACATCTTGGTTGCTTCCAAGTTTTGGCAATTAGCTGCTTTAAGCAAGTGCACGTTTTTCTATTGACCTAAGTTTCAATTCATTGGGTAAATAAATACCAAGTGGCATTTTTGCTAGATTGAATAGTAAGATTATATTTAGTTTTGTAAGAACTGCTCAACTGTTTTCCAAAGTGACTGTACCATTTTGCATTCCCACCAGCAGTATAGGAGAATGACTGTTATTCTGCATCCTTACCATCTTTATCATTTGTCAGTATTGCAGATTCCAGCCATTCTAATGGATATGTGGTCGGATCTCACTGTTTTGATTTGCCTTTCCCTAATGACTATGATATTGCCCAGTCCTCTTTTCATGTGCTTGTTTCTCATCTGTGTATCTTCTTTGGAGAGCTGTCTTTTAAGATTGGCCCATTAGTTTATTTGATTGTTTTCTTATTTTAAGTGTTCCTTGTGTGTTTTGGATAACAATTCCTTTTCAGATGTGCCTTTTAAAAATATTTTTCTCAGTCTATGGCCACTTATTCTCTTGACATTGTCTTTAGCTAAGCAAAAATTTTCCATTTTAATGAAGTCTAGCTTATCAACAATTTCTCCCATGGATCTTTTTTCATTATTATCATTTTGGTTTTGTGTCTGAAAGGGCATCACCACACTCAAGGTCCATTAGATTTTCTCCTTTTGTCTTCTAGGAGTTTTATAGTTCTGCATTTTACCTTTAAGATGATTCATTTTGAGTTAAATTTTCTGAAGGTTATGAGGTCTGGGCTTAAATTCATTTTTTTGCATGTGTATTTCTGGTTGTTCCAGAACAATTTGTTGAACACATAAAGGGACAATCATTGCTCCATTATATTCCTTTTGCTCCTTTATCAAAGATCAGTTGACTATGTTTATAGTAGACTATTTCTGGGCTTTCTATTCTGTTTCATTGATCTACCTGTCTATTCTTTCACCAATACCACACTCTCTTTGTTAGTACAGCTTTGTAGTATGTCTTGGGTTTGTGTAGCATCGGTCTTCCAACTTTGTTCTTCTCCTTCCTTATCACTTGGCTATTCTGAGTTTTTTACCTCTCCCTTCCTAAGAACTTAGAATCAGTTTGTCAATATACATCAAATAATTTGCTGGGATTTTTATTGGAATTACATTGAATCTATAGATCAATTTGGGAAGAACTGACATCCTGACAAGACTGAGGAAGAGTTAGTTTTTATATAGCATTAAGAGAAAAAATTAATTATAAGGTCATATCTGAACAGAGACATGAAAAACTTAAAGACACAGGTATAGAATATAGCATTTCTGGTTAAGTAGAAAGGCAAGGGAGGTGGAAAAATGCTTGTCATGCTTGTGAACCTTCAAGGAATTCAGTGTGGGTACAATTCAGTGAATGATGGCTAGGGAAATAGAAGCTAAGGTCACGGAAGTAATAAATTCCCATACATTAAGGGACTTGAAGGATATTTTAAGAACATTGCCATATACTTTGAATAAAATGAGGTGTCATTGGAGAGATCTGAACACAGAGGTGACATTATTTGCTTAACATTTTAAAGATTCATTTATGCTCCTGTGTTAAGAGTGGAGTGTTCAGAAAAGGAGAAAGAATTCAGGCAAGGCAGTAAATAGAAAATGATCATTGTAATTTAAGCAGTGATGGTGGCTTGGGTCAAGACGACAAAGGAAAAGTAGGTAAGAAAGCTTTAGACCCTGGGTATGTATCAAAGGTAGCATCAACAGTAGACAGATTCAACCTGGTATATGAGAGAAAGATAAATCCTAAATGGCTCCCATCTGCTTTTCCTGAGTAACTAGAAAAATGAAGTATCCCCTTTCTGAGACAGGTAGGAATGTGAATTGGCATATTGAAAGTAAGAAGTAAAAAAAAAGTACTTGGGAGACATTTGTTAAGTTAGAGATACCTACAGGACAAGAGAATGAAGTTGTCAAGTAGGCAGGTATATAAACATCTGAAGTTCAAGGGAGAAGTGGATATAATTTGCGTGTCATCAGCACAAAGATGATCTTTAAAGCCAAGGACAGAATGAAAACTCCAAAGGTGTGAATAAAGAGAGAGAGAAGAGAACATTGAGGTGTGACTCCCAAGACATGAAAGTGATGAAGCAAAGTCAGCAAATAAAATTGACAAGGAGCAACTATTGTGGCATAGAAACTGCTGGCAGTTTCCCAAAAGCCATGGGAAGGTTCATCCTGGTGTGTCTGCTATTCGTGGACAACTGTCAGGCTCGTGGACTAAACCTCTGAGCATGAGTGGCGGAGAGCCAGGTAAGCTGAGAACTGAGGACAGGTGAAAATGAGGGGCTGTGTTTCCTTAAAACAAATCACTTCTGTGTTGCAGCCGGGATACATCCTGACGTTGACCAGCAAGCACTACCCTCCTTGCTCTTTACATTCTAAAGATGTGATCTTACTTTCTATTATTTATAGCTATGAATTCTGAAGATTTTATTTACAAATATTTTTGACTAAACTGTCAAAATTTAGTTTTTCAAACTACACCACCTGACCTTCATGTGTGATGAATTTAAGGCCCAGCATTACATCAGTTCTACTTATCACACTCCTCAGAATAAAAAGTTATGAAAATTTGCATTTATGTTTTAATGAATTATCTTAGGATGAACTGAAAGTTATGTCTTTAACAACATTAGGCAAAAAATAATTTTGTAGATCTCTAAAAATTATTTTTCCTTGCAATAAATGAAACAATAGAGCAAAATTGAAATACACTGAGACAAAACAATCCCAGCAATATCATTTACTAAAGCAAAATCCTTAAAATAGACCATCGTTTATAATCTGATGGCTAGAGGGCTGTCTATAATACTTTAACTGCTTTCCATCAATAGCATAGGATATTTCAAAAAGGTCACAATACCTAGGTATTTCTAATGAGATGAGTTGATGAACTTGTATAAACAAAACTCCCAGATTCTTTGTCTTATTTTTAATTTACCTAAACTATATAATACATAAATCCTGGACACAGAGAAATAATATACATTCTGTCTACTATTGTAAGCTTTAAGAACTGAAGTTATACCAATATATGTGTATTTCATGACATTTATCACACTATTAGCAATAATTAAACATTAAATTAAAATAATATAAGCTTCCATGGGGTTTGTTGTAAGTCAAAATGTTAAAGTATTTACACAGGTAAAAAATCCCTTAAAATATAAGTACATTATTTTCTGGTTTTGGGTATTTTCAGACATTACATTTTTTCCTCTCTGGTGTATCTAACTTTATTTCAAGGAGTGCCTTAGAACACAAGCAATCAGATTTACACTTAACAATCTGACTTAAAAATTAGTACCACATTTTAAGGTTTAAAAAAAGTCAATTGTTAGGTTTAATGCATATATTACAGTTCTTGAGAAGTTCTTTAAGAAAAATACTGTAACAAATAATTGTAAGGAGATATTGTTATTTATCACATATAGTAAAAGACAATGTGAGTTATTTAAAAATAGTCATAGAAAAGTTAATACTACCACATTATTTAATAACTGCATAAATAAATTCAATTATTCACTTCAATTATTTTTATAATGAATGAAATTCATTTAACAAAGAGCAGTGATTATATAGTTTAAATTAAAATTACATTTGTGTATATTTATATTTGTTTTATATAAATGTGCTTGTTTTATATAAACATATTGAATGCACAGTAAAATTAGATTTTTTCTTACATTTCTGTTCTAATAAAGTTGGGAATCAAACCCAACAGAGACTACTACAATACAGTTCCCTTCAAAAAGTATCAGATACTGTGATCAGATGAGAAAGATCAAAGTCTGAGCCTGTTTCAAAACCCACAAAAATACTAGATTCAAGTGCTTTTCTTTGTATTTCTCCTTGAGTTGGTCCTTTGATCTATTTTACTAAAAGAAGAAGGAAGGTAACCTAATGTAAAGAATAATCTATGAAAAACCAATGGGTGATATAAATCTATCTTTACAGGTAGATTAGATTTGATTCGATTTATCGTGACTCCAAAAAATCTGCATTTTGAAGTGAAAGTCATCAGTGATCTAAGGACATGTGTTCTCTTCAGATGTCACGGTTGCTTCGTTTATGTCAGTCAGGGAATTCACATTTACGATTGAATTTTACTGCTGTTTATATGCTTGTTTGATTTGAGAACATCTAAAATTTAAATGAACATATCAGTGCTAAAGCAGTCAGAAAAGACTGAATTTATGCCTAGGTGGAATGATAAAATATCGTATCAAAGTGCACACTACAGCTCTCAGCAGTTCTCCATCAACCCACAAAATTACCGAAACCAAAAACGATCTCAGAATGCTTTGGCTAATGTTATATCACACTTCCCTGTCATCAGCAAACCAAACTGGGTTAATAGATAACATTTAAAGCCAGCCCACATTGGCGTAGAAAATACTTTATCCAATTCCAGTTGTTTGTTTGTTTTTTGCTATCAATATAACATCCTGTCATCCTCTCCAAAAAAGAAATATGCATCTTTAATTGTACAGTACATATTACAGAGTAAAGAATAATCTTCTCAGCTAGAATAGAGATGGGAACTCTCTGTAACATCTTAAAAAACAGAGTGCTCAAATATAAATGCTTCCAGTACTAGACTTGATTTATGTTGTCCTAATGATAAAAGCAACGTTATGTGGCTTTATTATTTGGGGGAATGAAAGAATTCCAGGTTTTGTCTACACAGTTTCTTAGTATACATCAGGAAAATAAATATTAATCACTTATGAGGTGATGGAATTACATAAAATAATATCTTACTTTGATCTTCCCAATCCTTTTCTTTCTTCTGCATACAAGCACATAGTGTAGTGTTCATTATACAATTTAACTTTAACAATGCTAGCTTCCAATTACCAAGATGCTTCTCTGTGTCAGTATAGAGCTAAGAAACAAAAACAAGTGCTGAAATTCATAGCTATTTTTTTCCTACTAAAATTTAGACATCACAGGACTGATTCCATGAATCTCAAGAGGAACTCAATTCCTGTGCTTCTAACCTACTAGGGACAGATCAAAGTTTCCAATAAGCCCATCTTCCAGTTTGATCATCTTACTAGAGCAAGCAGTTCACAGAACTCAGAAAGTATATTACTTATTAGATTACTTACTAGTTGCTCTACTGGCAACCTACCCCCTCCTCTTTAGGTGCCGATCCAAAAGTCTAAAAGTTAACATAACAAAAGACCCTTTATAACTCTCATAGCTTAGAATAATTCCAAGGGATTTAGGAGCTCTGTGCCAGAAATGGGGGTGGAGCCCAAATATATATTTCTTCTTATCAATCACAAATTCACAGTTGTACTTATTACTCAAACCACCACCCACTTGAGACTATGTGGATCTGTCCCAGGTGAACCTAGATGTAATGTCCAGTTAGAAAAGCGAGTCACTCATTTATGTTTACAGGATGGATGTCATTTTTACAGTTAATAAATGATAATATGTTGAAAGTTCTGTGGTGGCAGAATGCTAATAATGTTTTCTGATTGTTTATATTTTCTTGAAAATAAAAAGCAAGATAATTAGATAAGGATATAGAAAAAAGATATTAGAAGTTCCCTGAAAGGGAAATCTATTTAGGTGAGCAAGTGAATGGACTAGGACATAGCATAAGAACGTGAGCAGCCCTGGGATTCCACCTAAGGGAAACGGTAGAAATTTAATGTCACTGCAATAAGCTGTTGCTGGCCATTTATACTTTTACAGCTATATTAGGCTGTTCAGGCATAGATTAGTAAGAACACTGGGTGTTAAACTGTGAGTAAGTACTTGAAGTGAGAAAGGTGCAAGGAAGTGATTATAATAACAGATGAAGGAATCTGAGTAATTAGGAAAATGACATGATTAGGTGGGTAGAAGCAGTCAAGTGAAATAAGATCAGTAAATTATAAATACTAATGGAGTCAAAAAATTGTCAGACTGCGGAGAGTGAGGTGAAAAGTGAAGAGGTGGGAGTAACAGAGGTAGAATGATGCAGGCATTTCAGTTATTTCCAATGACAAAAGGAGACAGTGGCTGAGAGAGTGGTGAACAGGGTAGAAAAACAGGAAGTGAAGGAATCAAACATTAAGGAATTAAAATAATAATCTGCATGGGTATTCAAATCCTCACTGATTATGACAGAAATAGTGCTACACATAATGGCAGTGAAACAGAAGTTAAAATTTTAATGAACAAGAAAGTCATCAGCAGAAGACGGTGTCAAAAAAGACAGTATAGCTATAGCTTGATAACAAGAGTTAATGTGAGTACATTAGAAAGGAGATAATGAGATTTATCTAGAAATAACAAAGAGAACCCATGAAGATAAGGATCTGTACCTAGCCACCACCTGACAGGGTTACAGAATAAGCAAAGTCTTCACATGAGAAACAAGTTTCAGTTGAAGCAACAAAGTGAAAGAACAGCTGGAGTAGGTAAACAGCCATTTGGTTATTATGGTCTGTGAATTTCAGGGGCACAGTTAGAATGTTTTAGTGTTTGGAACGCAAAGAGAGATGGGGCAGATTAAAAGCACAGATGGCTCAGAGGCACAGGAAAAATGCTCAACATCACTAATCACCAGTGATATACAAATTAAAACCACAATGAAACATCACCTCACACTGATCACAATGGCTATCATCAATAAATCAACAAACATGCCCTGCCTGGTAGCTCAGTGGATTGAGCTCAGGCTGCGAACCAAAGCATCACAGGTCCAATTCTCAGTCAGGGCACATTCCTGGGTTGCAGGCCATGGCCCCCAGCAACTGCACATTGATGTTTCTCTCTCTCTCTCTTTCTCCCTCCCTTCCCTCTCTAAAACTAAATAAATAAAATTGTAAAAAAAACCTATTAAAAATAAAAAAATGTATTTAAAAAAATAAATCAACAAACAACCAATGCTGGCAAGGATGTGGGGAAAAGGGAAACCTCGTGTACTGTTTGTAGGAATTCAGATTGGTGCAGCCACTATGTAAAACAGTATGGAAGTTCCTCAAAAACTTAAAAATGAAACCATTTTACTGATTCCACTTCTGAGTATATATCCGAAGAAACCCAAAACACTAAATTGAAAATGTGTGTGTGTGTGTGTGTGTGTGTGTGTGTGTGTGTGTATGCGCACCTATGTTCATTGCAGCATTATTTACAATAGCTAAGCTATGGAAGTAACCCAAGTGCCCATCAATAGATGAATGGATAAAAAAAGTACTGGTAAATTTATATAATGTAATATTACTCAGCCATAAAAAAGAATGGAATTGTACCATTGTGACAGCAGGAATGGCCCTAGAGGATATTTTGCTAAGTAAAATAAGTCAGACAGAGAAAGACAAACACCATGTGACTTCACTTCTATGTAGAATCTAATAAACAAAAGAGAAAAAGAGTCATAGAGGCAGAGCAACAGACTGAGGGCTGCAAGGCAGGAGGGGGATCAAGGGACTTGGCGAAGAGGTGAAGGGATTGAGAAGCACAGATTGGTTGTTACAGAATACTCATACGAATGTAAACTACAGCATAGGAAATGTAGTCAGTAATACTGTAATAACTGTGTGTGGTGCCAGGTAGATACAGGAAATATCGGGGTGGGGGACACTTTGTAAAGTATATGATTGTCTAACCACTATGCTATATACCTGAAACTAATACAAAATAATATTACATGTAAACTGTAATTTTAAATAGAATTAAAAAATAAATTAATCACACACAGGAAAATAAAGTATAAAAAATGTTTGGGGATAAATGTTTGGGAATGAGTGCTGACATGGGGATATTTGGCTTCTTTTTATTGATGTAAACAAAAACAATGGGCATTAATAGGCTTAGTTCTGAGAGCTCAAAGAATTAATTTGTAATGAGGGTAGGAATAAGAAAGGATACTCACTGTTACGCCACATAATTTCTAAAAATCATATTAAATAGGAATGGTACAAAGTGAAATGTAAAATTAATTACCCTAATCACTCACACATAACCACTAGGGACAGTTCCTTGAGTATTTATTAATATCTATGCATATGCAAAATACACAAAGTTTGGCTATTAGCTGTAATTCGTGTATATATAAATGTATATCTGTAAGTGTATTTATACAGAAAAAAGATCATATGATAGATTTTGTTCTTTGTATCTTTTATCTTAATAATTGTTTGGCACTTTTCTTCAGTAGCATATGGATGTACTTTTTAAAAAAATCCTGCATACCTTTTATTAATTTATTTAATGCTTTTTCAAATAATGAACACTTAAGCTATTCATAGTTTTCTTGATCTATAAACAATAAATATGGGTGCATACTTCATTTCACAGTATTTATGAGTATAGTATATATTATGAAAACCTTGAAGCAATCTTATTATATGCAACACTTGTTTATTTTAAATTTTGATACTTATGCTAGGTTTTTCCCCTCAAAAGCTATGAAAACATGCATTAACCGGACATGATACACACTATGCAATCTGCATGTTATGAATTTTCTAAATTGTGTCCATTTCTATTTGAAATAGAAAATGTACTGCTTTAATCTAAAAGCTTCCAAACTTGAAGGCGGGGGTTTGGGCAACCGTGTACCACACACAGACACACACACACACTTTAAGGGAAGTTACTTGACCAAGTGTGAAACATATAAATTTATTAACAAGTGTCACCAAAAAAAATTCAATAGAGAGGAAAAAAATGAAAAATAAACTGTTTAGTATTCCATAAATTACTCCACCTAAGCAGTTTCATAAATCTTTTCATAGGGCAAGTCTTAGATCTGAGCAGGAAGTATCAGCCTTACCACTTGCTGTGAAGAACAGAAACGGTTTATTTGATATTTATTCCAAATATGCACAAACCAACTAGGGAAGCAGTTGGGATTTGACCTGAGTGATTGCAGCCTTTTTTCTCTTCTCTCAGGCATGTAATATTCAAACCTTTGGCACATACAAAAGAGGGCTTTATCCCCGGCAATCTGGCCAGACCCTCTGAGGGATGGTTAGCCTGGAACACAGCCTCGATGCCACATGGTTATAAACTCAATTTCCATCTCCTCTGTTATTCTCGGGACATGTGCCGAAAACCTCAGCTTCCTTTTCTTAACAGGAGTGTTTTAAGTGGCATATTTTAACTTTTTAATGTATTTTGAATTTCTTATTTACCTTTCGTATTGCTTTTGATTTTCTTTTATTTATTTGAGTTGGGGAATTAAAATAAGAAATGTTGTCTGATTAAAAACAATATGTTTGTTTAAATAAAAACACCATTTAACCCCTACATCACCTCATAGTTATCTTTTTTCTTTCATTAGTGAGAATGCTTAAGATTTACTCTTTCAGTACATTTCAAGTATAAAATATAGTATTATTAACTATAATCACTCTTCTGTACATTAAAAAAGAAGTCAGTTAAAGGACAGTATCATAAAATAAAATTTAAAGTGTCCATAAAATAATTTTATACTTTGAAATGTATCCATTTTAATTTAGTTCATATAAATCGATAAGAGTTATTCTTCAAACAGTTGGTGCAAAGTCAGGGATTCCTCTTTGATTATGTATCCTCTGATTAACATTCCAGGACTCTTTCATAAATCACATCCAAGACACACTTAAAGGTACTTTCTCACACTCTGCAAATAACCCTTTTCGTCCCAGTCTCGGATTTCTCCTCTTTTTAAGTCAATTCATAAATACAAACTTCATAGTTAGCAGATCTACACAGTTTTGACTTTAGTTTCAGAATGTTTGAAGTTAGAAAAAAGCCTCAAACTGAAACAGGAGAGAGAGAGAAAAAAAGGGGATAGACAGAAAAAGAAAGAAGATATGTATATAATTTTTCTCTGTTAAACTAATTTATTACCACACATTTTTAATGCTGGAAGTTAAAATATTGGATATGTGTCAAAAATTAGCTTAAATTTCTCACTAAATTGTTGTCACTTTCATTTATTTGTTATCAACAATATACATAATATTGATGACATCTAACGGTCTATGCCATGATTCATCAAAATACATTAAATTAAATACTAAAATCCTAGTGATATCAGTGGTAATTTAGGCACATACTTTATTCCTTTTATTAAAATGCAAGCTCCTTTAATATAGCTTTTTAATTATCCAAAACAATGTTGTCCATGTGTTATGTGAAATGGGAATTCAACTCTGGAATATCTGTGAACTATGTATGAAGTTACTAATTAATCATAGTATTGTGCCACAATTATTCTCCAAAAAATGAGATACATGGTAAGGCAAAACATAGTCACACAAATGAGCCATCATATATTCATCAGTGATTCAAAGAAAATACTGCATTGTGTCAGAGAACCTAAAACTTACAGGGGATACAATTTCCTCTTCGATAGAAAAACTCCAATCCACAAAGTGACTTCGGTAGGGAAACATGGGGAGAGGCTGTGACCCTCCTCAGACAACTCAAGTTTCTAGAATTGGACCTGGAGTTAGGGAGAATGAGAAATATCTTAGTGGGGAACTAACAGTTTTATTTTCAGGAACACCATATTCAGTGACCCATACCATGAGTCTCAGTAGATCAAAACACTCTGATCACTGCTGCGTCTCTGCTGCACGTTATAGAAATTATGGTACCTGAGTATAATGGTTAAGTACTACCACTTGACCCTCACTACTTTAAGATCATACCATCCCTACGAAAATAGAGAAGGCATCTTGTTCTAAAGATTTTATTTATTTATTTATTTATTTATTTATTTATTTATTTATTTATTTTTATAAAGAAGGATGAAGGGGAAGAGAAGGAGAAAAACATCAATGCGTGGTTGCCTCTTGAGTGTCCCCTACTGGATACCTGGCCTGCAACCCAGGCAAGTGTCCTGACTAGGAATCCAACCCGCAAGTCTTTGGTTCGCAGACTAGTGTTCAACCCACTGAGCCACACCAGCTGGGACAAGATAGCATCTTAATGACAGCACTTCCTATCATCACATCCAGCCTACGGAAGATGGTCCCTACCACCACAGAGATCTTCACGTATTCTGGCACTTCCTTCACTAATGTATTTATCAGTATCTCAGTGAATGGAGTGCCCTCTAGGCCCTATTAGGTGTATAATGGAGGGTGGTATGCAGGTCACACGTGATAAATGCACTCCAACAATTCTTCCTTCCAAAGAACTTCTCTCTGCCCTTGAACTTTTTATAGCATTTCAATCATTGTATATCCAAGTTTAAATCAACCAAGTAAGTAGAGTATTGGAAGCAATTCCAGGTACATGAGCAAACTCATTAAATCTAGATTTCATGATAAGGGCAGCTCTATCAATATATTTGGAATCTGGAAACTGAAATCTGCTACTGTAGAGGGAGGGGGAAAAAGAACTATTGCTCAGGTGGTATGAAAGGGGAGGCAGTGAGTACTTTTTCTATCTTCACGTCTTTCAGTCTCCTTCTTGCATTTCCTTTTGATGAACTCAGTAAGCCAGCTGCCCAGAGAGAAATGAAGTTTGTGTTCCTTCACTCCCCACATTACAGAAGAGAGTATAAAAGGGAGTATAAAAGGGAAATGAGAGATAATAGCTTAATTAATTATGCAGCTCCTTAAAATAACATTAAAGGATTAATATACTTTATACATTATTAAACTGATGTGAAATTTTCATCATCTTTTTCAATATATTTAGTATTATGTTAATATAAGTTAGAGATTGTAAACAATTTATAAGATGAATAAGAATAGTTATAACTGACATAACTATTCCACAATATAATTTGTGAAAGTAAATTTGAACATGCTAATGTATGTCTCACAATGATTTTGAAATGTCATCCTATGGGAAAATTTTATCATAAAATTGTCCTATATCTGGAAAATATTCTAGTTAAATTTTAAAAGATCAGGTTCAATGCTAAAACTATAAATTTGGTATTGAATTAAGAACATCCCAACTGGGTCAATACATATGAATAAGAATATGAATATGAATGGGAGGAAAAATCAGAACTACTATAGAAATAAAGAGGTTTATGCTTCCTAATGCAAACATCAAATGTTGACACACCCCTTCATTTGGTTCCTGGGGGGATTTTTATGTTCTGGGGCACTGTGCCACTATGAGATCTGGAATGACTGAAGAGATTGTCTTCTGTGTCAGGTCGTGTTATTTCTCCTATAAGAGGACGACACATCCCCACCAGTTTCCATGTGTGTCTAGGCCTCCATGTAGAAGAATCTCTACTTTCCGTTTTCTCAGGCTTGGGCATGAATCTTCTTTGGGCAGTGAAATATGAGTGAAGGCAACGTTTGACAGGACCACGCAGAACTTTGAGAGCCACCATACATTTCCATTAGCTTGTTCATTTCTTAACCCCTGCCATGTCCTAAATGGGTGCTACTCTTTCAGCCTGGATCCAAGAAATAAGAAACCACTTTATGTTTGAAGATGACTATTAGCCTAAGGCTCAGTCTTAGCTAATCAACAACCAATGTGCAGTATAGGTAGCAAATGAATTTTTATTTCAAGGCACTGAAATTTGAGATTTTTCTTATGCTATAGCATACATTACCAAAAAATGACTAACATGTCTGTTTTGATATAGTAGGAGACAGGATATTTTAAAGTTGGGAAAATTCTAAGCCAGTTATAGAGAAAGTGGTTATGGAAATGAGGATGTGGAAATTAAATCTCCCAAAACTTTTTGGCTACACTTAGTCCCTGGAGGGATGGTCTGTGTTTAACAACAAGGCAGTGGTAAAATTGAAACATGCTAAGAGACTGAGGTTATAACTGGCACAAGGTCACTTTTACCACAATTTGGGGGTGACATATCATAAAAGAAGGCCAGAATGAATTTCAGAATAAAACTACATTTTAATAGGAAGAGCTATAGAATCTCTTTTCAAGAGACTGTGGATAAAGGGGTAAAAGAATGTGTTCACATTTTTACAATTTGCCACACACTGTAGAGGAGTATTAAACTCATGTTTTGTAAAAATGGATGAGACATGGTCTTTGTATTCCAGATGCTCTTTAATATGAATAAAAAACAATGCATGTTATAGGATCTGGGATGATAAAAATGCAGTAAGAATGCAGATAAAAACAAATATTTTTATAGCATTGGAGAAGACATTCAGGAGTATAGCGTTGTTGTAAAAATCCTTGTAAGACAAGGCCTAATGCAAAATTAAGGTATCAGGTTTTCATTTCCTTTTAAAGCTGAATAATATTCCATTACAAATATATACAGCACTTTATTTATTCATTCATCCTTCAAAGGACACTTGGATTATTTACACACACTGACTATTGTAAATAATTTTGATATTAACATGGATGTACTGCCATTTCTTTAATTCCCTGCTCTCTGGTCTCTGCAGCATATGTCCAGAAGTGGAATTGCTGGGTAATTATTTACATAACTTTTTCATATATTTTTAGATATCCATATGCAATTATAAAAATATTAAGAATTATACATAAATAATCAAGAAATTAGTCCATTAATGTTCTAAATGTTATAAAAGAAAAATGTGTTTCAATTTGTTTGTAATTTCACACAAAAATAAAGAAAATTAGTATCGGGCCATTCTTGCTGCCACACTCCCACCCTTCCTGACAGTGACCCGACTGTGTTCTCAGATGTCCAGCTGCAGTTGATTACACCCTCCTTTGCAGTCTGTGTGCCTGCTCAGACTGTTCTGAACCTGCTCAAGAGCCTGAAACTCATCATGGCTCAAAAATTCCATCTTTGTGCGGAGTGATCAGAAATAAAGTACATTCCATCAAACATTGTAACTAAAAGAAAATAAACAGAATAAAATCTTAACTGAACTTGGACTCTTGTGTCTTAGATTTTATTACAGTATAACCTACAATCAAATATTTTCTCATACCTGGGAAGGAAATGAAGAGGTTTTGCTATTTAAAAAATGTAGTGAATATCTTGGGGCTTATTTTTAATATTTCTAGTATAAATAAACCATTCATAAAAACAGAGGATAATATGACTTTGAAGGTAAAAAATAAAATCTTATTTTTGAGATATATTCCAATAATGACCAATGATAAATTTGAATTTTGGAATAATTATCATTGTTCCAAATTTTGTGAAAATGTGACTGTTTTGGAGTGATAGAATAGAAATGAATAGGGAAGAAATTATGGGCACCAATTATATTCCACAATAGCTAGTAAAATTAAATTTTTTATCAGAATACACAAATCACAGAAGGAAAGAATGGAAGGAAGGAAGGAAGGACAGGAGGGAGGGAATAGGAGAGGAAAGAAAGGAGGAAAGCAGGAGGAAGGGAAGGATGGAGAGAAGATAGGAGGGAGGGGAGGAAGGAGAGATGGAAGGGGTACCTGCTGGGGTCTATGGATTGTTTTGGTGATTAAATCAATAGAAGGAGGCTGTGGTGATAAGGTATGAAAAGAATTCAGAGGTCAAAACAAGAATTTTCAATTTTCCTTAAGAATAATTGGAGGGCATTAAAAGACTTCCATATTGTATTTGGCATGATCATATTTTTGTTTTAAAAAATATACTCTGATTTGGCGAAGGAACTAGAGTAGACAAAAGTAGATACAGAGAGGCCAGATAGGAGGAATTGCTACAGCCCTTGTGAGAGGTAATGCTATGTTGGACTTAAGAGGTGATGAAAATAAAGAAAAGCTGTCTTTGAAATGTAAGAAGTAGAAAAGAGTAGAGGAGTAGGAGACCCGTATGGTGCTTAAATTTCTAGTGTAAGCAAATGACAATGGTAATATTAAGATGGCAAACAGGTAAGGAAACAAAGAAGTTTGGACTGGATGGATTTTAAGAAACTTTGTGTTTCACTGGATCAGTACCCAGGAATGAAATTGCTACAACCTAAGTGCCCATCAATAGACAAGTAGATAAAAAAGCAGTGGTACATATATGCAGTGGGATACTACTCAGCCATAGAAACAATGAAATTTTACCATCTGTGACAACATGAATGGACCTCCAGGGTATTACGCTAAGTGAAATAAGTCAGGAAGAGAAAGACAAATGCCATATGATTTCACTTACATGTGGAATCCAAAATAAATAAATAAATAAATAAATAAATGAATGAATGAATAAACAAAACAGGAAAAAAACACATGGACACAGAGAACTAACTGATGATTGCCAAATGGTAGGGGCAAAGGGGGATGAGTAGAAAAGGGGGAAGGGATTAAGATGTGCAAATGGGTACTGATAAAAGCAGTAACAGGGAGGTAAAGTACAGCATAGAGAACATAGTCAATAATGCTGTAATGACTGCACATAGTGTCAGAGAGATACTAGAGTTATCAGGATAATCGATCACTTCACAAATTATATAGACACCGAATCACTATGTTATAATATTGAAACTAATATGATATTTTATGTCAACTGTAATTAAAAAATTAAAAAAATATATTTAAAAGCACACTTTGGGTATAAGACCAGAAAGTGGTATCCTACTACAATGAAGAAGCCCACCCAAGTGCTCTAATTTTATTGCATGAAATGATGACATTTGCATTGTCATACATAATCATTACATTTCACTGAAGAATATAATTTGGGGGGGCAAAAGATATACAATTATAATCTATTTTGGTGGGGTTAATCAAACAAATACAAGGTGAACTGAGCTTTTGACTAACATCTTTAATTTCACTAAATCTCTTGAGTCCCATGGTTTTTATCTTTATCATTTTTATATTTATCTTTTGTGATATCTAGTCATATTCTTAAGGTACAAAGCACTGCCTGTGTTATTTTTTAATTATAATCGAAAATGGAAATTCTTTATGATAAATATGGATTTCTTTGGTATTAAATGGGCTTGATATTGGAGACAGTCAAACTATTGGGGGATAATACTGTTTTGTTCCCAGTACTTAAAGATTAGAAGAACAAATTTTTGTACAAATTTTTTACAATTCAGCTTTTAAATAATCTGTTGATTTAGCTTATTTGCACATAATATTATGCTGTGTAGTGTGAGGAATATATCAAACACAAAATATAATGAAGAAAATCACTGGCAAAGAAATTCACACACAGATAAAAACCTAACAAATACTTGATTTTATAATTTATATAACTATGAAAGAATATTTTTAAACTGTTACTTAAAACTATAATAATACATATAAAAAGATTAAAAGTAAGGTATAAAATTATATATTGAGAAAAAGAAATTATTGGTAATATATGAAAATAAAATTTTTCCTTACTTTACGAAGTATTGGTTTGACTACATTTTATCTCCCAAGGCCCTCTATATTTTGTCAGGCACCATTTTAAAACTGTGCTTCTTGTGCCTTAATCTTACAAATCCCGAATCAGTGGGGTCATATCCATGAAGTTTTACTTCATGCTCAGCCTGATAGAGAGAGCAGAAGTCTGGCAAGGGCAGACAGGATAGCTGTCTGCGGAAGGACTTGACTGCATTCCAATGCCTCACAATTAGACAGGTGTCATGTCCATTCCAAGGAGACTTATCAAAATATGCTTCATTTTTTTTCTTTGATTTTTTTCCTTGTCTTCTCAGTTTGATAGAATCGATGGAAAGGAAAATTGAGTAACGGGACAGGTTTTGATTTTTCACTTGAGGTACTGCCAAAATAGATAAGCACAAGAGAAGGCAAAAGGTTGAATCATGGGTGAGTAACTGAATAATGTGTAGTATTTCTCTGGGAGCAAAACATAATCTTCATGATGGTCCTGCCTGGAACTTGGGGAAGCCTTGGTGCTGATTCTAGCAAGCACTTAAACATAGATTCATATTGACCTGGCTCAGTTTGTTGTCTCCAAGAGCAGTCATATTAGTGTATGTAGATATTGATATAGAACAATCTTTTTCAAGTCAATGTGTACATCATAAAGGTAGATGGTAAAAAATGTATGCATGAGGATTTACTAAGAGGCTTTTGTATTTCTCTCTCTCTTTAGAATCCTTTTAAACCCTTTACCAAGCTCATGCTCTACAGTGAAGTACCCAAAAACAGAGAAATAGTGTGTGTATAGTATATAACTAGAAAGAACAAATTCTCTTCCTGAGAAGTAGCCATGATTAAGAGTCAGTTTTTCACTGATTTTCTCTTATGAGTAATTTTACCAAAGTCATCATGCAATAGAGACAATTTATGTGAACCAAGTAGCCAAGCATCAAAACTGAAAGAAGTTTCCTGTGTTCCTTTATGGTGGCAGTGATGACAAAAATAGCTTAATTGCCTAATTATTAGCAATATATCTTCCTGACTTTTGGGTTCCTCTGGGAGCAGTTTCTTTCTTATTTGAGTTTCTCAGACTGAATAGAGGCAACTTCATGTATTCTGTCTTCTCTGTATCTATTTCTTCTGAGGATAATAGCACAATTTCTACATTGTGAAGCACATGGTGTGAGAAGCCATATTTTTAATTATTAATGCAATAATTTATTACTGATTTTGTAAATATTACAGTGAATCACCTGACACTTCCAAACAGCAAGTGAAGAATTTGAATGGTAATTCACATTGTAGCTCTTCTAGTGCACAAAAAGATTGATTGTTTTTAACGCTTATGAAATGTTTAATGGTAAAAAATTGTCATTAGTTGAAAACTTTTTGAGTTTTAAGGTACTAATAATCACTATATCTTTAAATACTTATAGAAAACTCTACTAATGGCAATAAATATGTAAGATACATAACTTCAATTAATGTTAACTGAAACTATACAGAAAACAAATCTAGAAAATAGACCAAGAGATGGGATAGATGGTGACTAGAAAAGCTTCTTTAGTGACATACACAGAAAGCTTCTTCAAGGGAGTAAAATCTAAGCCAAAGCTGAGTACTGGGATGAGTCCATGAAAACTGTATAACCCAGAAGAAATGGATAATGAATAGAAGCACACAATTGACCAAGACTAAAACAATAAGAAATAGAAAGCATGAAGAGATCAGTATGGAACAAAAGGATTTAAGTAATAACCAAAAATTTCACAACAGAAAAAAGTGCAGGACCAGATGTCTTCCCAGCTGTATTCTATCAAATATTTGAGACTAATACCAATATTTCATGAACTCTTTCAAAAAATAGAAGGAATACTTTTGAACTCATTCTATGAGGCCATACAAGGAACCACAGGAAAATGTATCTACAGGCTAATAGTGCTGATGAGTATAGCTGCAAATACCCTCAAATTCAACAACAAATAACAAAAAGATTATATGCCATAATCAAATGAGAGTCATCTCTGGGATGCAAGCTTGGTTTAATGTATATGAATCAATCAATGCAATGTGCATTAAGAGAATGAAAGATAAAAGCCACATGATCATTTCAATAGATTTCAATATCCATTCATGAGAAAAACTCTCAATAAATAGATTTAGAAAGAACTTACCTCAACATAGTAAAGGTCATTTATGTAAAGCTCACAACTAATATCATAATCAATGGGAAAAAACTGAAAGCTTTCTCTCTCAGATCCACCCACGAGACTATGTTGTAAGTATGATCAGTCTGAGGAAGAAAAGAAGTTGGATAACTTATCTACTGATTTAGACCATTTGGATGCAGCCCTTCTAACACTGTAAATTAGAAGATAATCATCTCTCTCTGTGCAGATGACACGGTTGCATTATGAAGGAGCCTAAGGCAATTGAACCAACCGTTGACTAAGTATTGTCAGAATAATATCTTAGCAACAGCCGAACTAAAACAAAACCCTATGTTTAACAAATCTTTTCTAATATTTCATAGACTAATGTACCAGAACCTCACTCAAAGGTCATTTGTGTCTAAATCATCAGTCATTCTTCAGGGACCAATGTAAGTTTCTACCACGGTCAACATGTCCAGCTGGTAACATTTCACCTTACATAGTTTACTACCTCATAAGAATCTCAGGATAATTCTCATACTTTCACAATTGCAATGTGGACTTATCAGCTAAGTATTAACATGGAAATATACTTTTAATTTAAAAATACCAGTTCTTCATTTTACATTTTGTGATACCAGTGGCAATAACTTCTTTTTTAATTGCCTGAGTACAAAATCACAGTTTTGCCACCTAAGTAAATTAGATGAGCAGAAGAATTACAATACTGTGTGCTGGCTGGAATTATACTCTAGGTATTTAGTCACTATGTCGTGCTGGTCAATTAATACATGCTTCTCATCTCTAAAAGAGAGGAGTAACATAGGTCTAAAACTATTGTGAGAATAAAATGAAATAATCTTATAAGTGGCAAGCAGAGTTGCTGGATTATAATCAGGCTCAGTGTGCGGTAGCTATTATTCACAGTTGCTCATGCTTCAAACAAAACTGCAGCATCTATGGATCAATACTTCTTTTTCTATTCTGTGCACCCACTTCATTCCTAGTACCATCTTCTTTTTCCTTATACTCTTCAGTACTCCCACCTTCTAGAACCCACACAAATATATTGCTATAAAACTAGTCACTGGAAATTATGGTTCCACTTCTCTTCCTTTTTCCACCACTGCTCTAATGCGGTGGTGCTGTTTGACTCTGTTTATTAATGTTGACACTCTAGCCTATTGAGTGCCCGTTTTACATGAATGTGATTTATAGAGTTCCAATGGGCTGGTGCAGCAGTCTTTATCTCCAACAAAGTGTTCTGCTTTATTTTCGACGAATTCTAGTTTTGACATTTGGTGACATTTTCCCTTACTGTTGACTTTTTGCCTTCAGATAGTGAACCAGACTGGCGAGGTGCTGCATTTGTTTTAATTTCTTCAGTCTGTTTCCTATTTCATAAAGCCCTACAAAGGTCTCATGTCACAATACATTCTTGTTTGCTTTTCACAGGCACAACTTTTTACTTTATCTTGAATTATCTTGTTGTGTACTAGGGGAAAGGAAGTTGGCTCTTTTCTCTAGACATCAGGCAAACACAGTTTTTTTACTTTCATAAGAAATTGTCCTCCTTTCATTATGATTATGTTGTCTGAAATGATTTATTTTTGAAGCACTCAAAGTGAAATTGCTTAATCTAACTAAAATTTAATTTTGTTGCTATTTTGCAAACTGTTTTATGTTTACTTATATTGAGTAAATGTGAAGCAGTCAAAAAAATTTTATAGAATCTTCATGTTTCTCAGCAAATTTTCTGTCTTTATCATTTCCAATAAATATTACTATCCATAACTATTCATAGAAAAAATGGCTTGCATTTTCATAGCACAAGAAATATATTTCCATCGTTTTTATAATAAGCTTCTTTAAGTTAACACTTTCTGGCTGGTGGTGGGACTTACAGATAGCAATCGGAGAGCACTTAATCAGGATTCATGGTCGACATCACTACTGTTTGCCCCTACACCTGACAAAGCAAGAGTAACATTTCTTCCTACCATGCTCCTTCATAAAAACGCACAGTGCATAACATTCTTGCAAAGCTTGCAAGTTTAACGTTCTTAATTATTTCTTTACTCATATGTTAATTGTGCCCATTTCTGTCTCAAACTTCAAATTTTTGGTGCCTCCAGCTATTACATCTATTAAATCCACAGCCTTCATACTTAATTTACTACTGGAATTGTACATCGCTAGGCTAGAAACTGTGTGAATTTACATAAATAATCACATCCCCCCACACATGCTTACACTCACAAATTCACGCTTTACCATTTTGAATGACTTTACTGGTACTTTTTCAATGCCAACTTTTTTTTTAAAAGATGGATGATAAAAATTTGATAAATGTTGGAGTCAGGATTTTCTGCTGTAGTATGGGAATAAATTATCCCTCCATATAACATATATATTTAAAAGATGTAGAGTAAGGGAAGATTCTTAACATTTTTACAGGACAGCTGATTCTTCAGAGAATCAGCTTTATTATAGTTATTAGATTCAAACATAAGATCAGAGCTATAAAAAAAGATGGCTTAATTAAAGCACTATATTCACAGCTCCCTATTTAGAGAATCTCTCAAAGGAAAGGTTAGAGCATATTATAAAAGATGAACAGTCGTCACCAATGTTAAGTAGCACAGGCCTTCTTAAAGAGCAAGAAAACACTCTCCCAATTTCTCCTGAGAAGGTTTCTGGATATTTTGGTTGAATTTGTTCATGCACAGGTAACCTTAACAAAACTATCTTTGCTTTTCTCTTGGGTTTTTAATTATTTCAATTACTCAAGAGTTCAAAAAAATGATTGCTGACATAAAGTATAAGTGGTGTATTTTAGGAAATGAATGTTAAAATCTATTTTGAGGGCCAGACTAAATTCTCCTATCTACCACTCACACCTTTTAACATCACTATTGATATTCTCTTGACAACATTTTAAACCCCAGGACCATTTCATTCCACTGATCCTATGCAACTCTAGCCTTGGTTGAAGTAAGTGTCTTTCTTGCATCTATCCAAGATAACAGAGTCATGCCAGAAGTAATCACTTCACCCAAAGGACGGCTCCACAATTAGCTCTTGGTTTTGATCTTCAACATTACTATATCTTTTGTCAACTTACTCTCTAATTCTCCTTAGTCACTACTTCAAACCCTCTTCCTTTAAGCTTCTTAGCAGATGACCCCATATCCACTTTAAGGAAAAGAAGTAAGTCACCTGGTCGAAAGGCTCTGAAGTTGCCACGGACAAATGAATAAACGCCTGTTTACCTGGACCTCATGCCCTGCTGTTCTAATGTGAGAGGGCCTCTGGATTTACTTATAGTCAGTTCCTTCCGCTCTGCCTTCACCGCACCCTCTTTACTCCTCTCGGCAACCCAGGCATGTATTTTCTCTCACAGTCTCTGGAGGCACATCTCTCTTTTCGCACTGGACCCTTCCTTTCAGTATTCTTAGATGTTAAATTATTTCCCACACAAACACAAACATCCCTTGCGTCTAGTCTTCTCCAGTTCACACACTCTCTCTCATTCACTTCACATTTTATGTTTTATGAACTTTTGTATGCATTTTCCTTATTTATCAATTATTTCCAACTTGCTCCTTCATTCAATTTAATTTAGCCTGACTGTACAATTCCAGTTAGACTGTTCTTGCTAAGGTTACCAAGACACTTCTCTGGGACCTTTCTTAAAATTATCATAAGCATGTCAAATAATCTATCCAAAATTGGAATTATAAATTTTCTCCTTAAACAAATTCCTCTAGACTTCCCTAATTGTGCCATCATGCATCCCAGAAAACTAGATGGCATGTTTACCCGTCTTTATTCTTGCCCTTAAATCCAATTACTGAGAATTATAATGGGTCTTTTAGCATGAGGTACATGGGAAGCACTCAGTAAATATTAAGTAATAAAAATAATAGTAACAGAAATGATCACATTTGGCATCCCATAACTGTTTGTGTAAATTTGTGTTTGACATGTGTTTTCTCCAATAGGTTTCAAATTCATTGGGAAAATCAATTTTATACTCTTTTCTGAGTCCTTAGTTCCTTTCACAATCCCTTTCCATCCCATAGTGTGCAGAAAAAATGCTAAGCTGTACTTTCATTTCAACAACTATGAAACAAATGGAATATATAATAGATAAATATAAAGTCATAAGAGATAAAGAGAAAAGATTGATATTTAATAAACCTCAAGATAGAAGTACATTTTCCTAACATAAAACAAAATGAAGTTACAAGTACACATATTGACAGATTTTATTGCTTATAAAGTTAAAATAGTTATGAGGCAAAAGTACTGCTAGAGTAAATTAAAGAGCAAGTCATAAGTTGTTAAAATATTTTTTAAAATAAGTTCTTCCAAGAGATCTTTGAGAAAAGAATTTGGCTCTCAGGACTCTGCATACACGCATATTACAGCCTGGTATGTGTCCCAGGTAGGCCCAATGCGGGTCCACCTCTGGGAGTCGGGCACTGCACATACTGAGCTCAGCAGATATTTGGGTCCTTGAAATGTACTTGAGTGGTGGAAACACATTAGGGGTTTTGGGGAAAGCAGAGTAGAGGACATCCATGTACCCTAGGGCAAAATTAATGGGGAAGATGGCAAGCTGCAGACATCCAAAATCACTCACAGTGACAATGCAGGGGAAACCGGAAAGAGTGGCCTTACAGAAAGCATAGGAAGGGACCCTGAAACTGGAGAAGACATAACAATGCTGTGGTGCCAGGAGACAATGTGTGATGCAATCTGAGAAGTCCACTCATCTTCCTTCTGCATCAAAGACACAACAGTTTGGAGGTATGCAGTGTCTACTCAAAACAAAAGCCATGCCCAAGAAAAGCTAAGCGGAAAATGAAACAGCATTGACAAGTGCATGCAGCCAATGCCTGCAGAGACTATTGGTACCAGTAAACGTTCTGGTAGTGAATAATAGTAAGTTGAGCTGGAAAAGAAAATGTGGTGTATGGCCATACTTTGCAGTATTTAAAAAGAGAATCCCTCTAATCTTTTTCCTGGGCACATGGGAAACATTCCTGAAGCTATCTTAAGATAATTGGAAAAAGAAATGGCTTAACAGACTTGGAGTCACAGGGGTAACAGGTGAGAAAATTCAATAAGATTATGGTTATTGGATGAAGGTAAATATGGATCTTAGATGAAAGTGAGCAAAAGATACAAACCTCCAGTTCTAAGCACATGCTGGGGGTGTAGCGTACAACACACTGGCTACAGGTAACAGTGTTGAGTGGCATGCTTGAGAATCATCAAAAGTGTAAATCCTAAGAGTTCTCTTCATGAGATTTTAAAAAACACATTTTCTCATTTTTGTACCTATATGAAATGACAGATGTTAACTAAACTTGTGGTGATCACTGCACAATATACATTGGTCAAGTCTTTATAGTGCATGCCTTCAGTTTACAAAGCGCTATATTTTGGTTATATCTCAGTAAAACTGAGGCAGTGATTATGGTTATTGTCACTTGTATATGTTACTTTTACCCATAGCCTGATGAAGTATACAGAATTATCACATGTATACATGTGCACATGCACACACACAGGCATAGTCTAAGAGTTCTACATAGAAACACAGGAGAAACATCTGAAATTACTAAAATAAATGGGTAATAGTTTATGATTGTTGGATAGGTAATTTTATTTACATATTTTTGGCATGTTTCAATATTTTAACAATTTAAAAGAATGCATATAGGTCCAGCTCCACATTTCAGCCACTCTGCCCCTCCCTGAGGTTACCTGGTCTTCCAATCTGGTGCAGTATGGCATATCCTCAAAAAACTAAAAATGAAATTCCCTTTGACAAAGTGATTCCAGTCCTGGGAATATATCCTAAGAATCCCAAAACTCCAATACAAAAACATATATGCACCCATATATTCATAGCAGTGCTATTTACAATAGCCAAGATCTGGAAATACTCCAAGTGCCCATCAGTTGATGAGTGGGTAAAAAAACCTGTGCTTTATGTACACAATGGAATACTATGCAGCCATCAAAAAGAAGAAAGCTCTTATCCTTTGTGACAGCATGGACAGAAATGGAGAATATTACACTAAGTGAAATATGCCAGTCAGTAAAAGACACCATATGATCTCCCTTATATGTGAAATCTAATGAACATAATAAACTAATGAACAGAATAGAAACAGAAGCATAAATACATAGAACATACTGACAGTATCCAGAGGGGAAGTGGGAGACTGAGTGAAAGATGGTGAAGGGATCATTTTTATCCAATTTTTTATTTTCTGATTATCTGTTTTATTCATCTAATTATTGCTAAACACTATAATAAACTAATCGAAATTTATTATATTTATGTGTGTTATTATTTTTACATCAGGAAAGGTTGTATTTCCTGTAATTATCAGACTTGTAGAAGTCAAGGCACTTCAGAACAATGACTATTAAACATAAGTCTATATTTCAGTGTCATCTACGTGAGAGAGAAACATCAGTTGACTGCCTCCTGTGTGCTCCCAGGGATTGAACCCACAACCTAAGTATGTGGAAATCAACTGACAACCTTTTGGTTACAGAATGATGCTCCAACCACCTGAACCAGGGGGCCAAGGCTTAGTACATGTTTAATGAGTAAATTTTGTACACATTGCCAATATATTGTCTTTGTAATCAGCATCTTACTTCTCAAGTATTCCATAGACTCTGTGCAACCTATTTGAATTACCTAAATTTTAATGCTCAGGAATAGTAAGTTGTTCAAAAGCTATAAAGCTGTTATATTATAATCAGATATACAGCAGAGTAGTCACGCATCTCCAAAAGTGATGACTACTCCAGAGAGAGTGGACTGTACCTTTAAATTAAATTGTACGGGTGTTGTCTAAGCACTTGCGGACGTGCGCACTTGGCAACTGATAATTTCCTAATATCTTAAAAATCAATAGCTATTAAAAAGTAATATATAGTCTAGCATGGAGAGGGAAACTAAAATTAAAAAGACATATCTATTTTTGCATTAAAAAGGCAGCTGTAAAGCAGCACAATATGAACAACGTGCACTTTAAGTACTCACAAGAACATAAACCTTGTTTTGCCTGGATGATCCTCTAAATTAAATAAATGCAATCTAAAGATTAACTGTGTTTTTGAATAATAGACAGAAATTTTCCAAGCAATTCTAAAACCCAGAGATCCCACTTGGTCTTTACACGTAGCTTGTTCTCTGATTCACTCCGTTAGAAAATCAGAAACATCGCTTCCATGAACAATTTTTGTACACTTTATACCCTAAAAACTAGAGATGTTTCCCCAAAGTTACTTCTAAAGATATGCTATTTAATAGCAAGAATCATATAAAATTAGAAACTGAAAAAAATGCTACTGTTTTCAAATGCTAGTGTGTTAAACAAAGATCCTAAATGTGGTGTTTTCAATAACTCCCATATTCATTTTCCTCAGCACCTCATACTACACAGAGAGAACACGAAAACGCAGCTCCACGATATTAGCTGCGTTTCGTTAAAGTAACTGTTGACTCGAAAATTGGATTCCATTTTCAAGATCATCTGCCCTAATTTTGTGTTTTGAAAATGCTTCTTATTGAAGTTTTATGGTGATCATTTTATGCTGATTAAATACTATAAACCTTTTATTTGTGCAGATTTGTTCGGGTCCCCTGTGCTCCTCACTTTTATTATACACAGGGTCTAACGAAGCTCATGCAGTGATTCTGGGTAATTGTTACTTACAGTCTGAAGTAAATTTCTGTTCCATTCCATTGACATTTATGTGCTGAAACTAAATAATTAATGGGAACTTTTACACATTTTTAGATTTAACTTTTCAGAGTAATGAAACCATAAATTTCAAGCTCTAGAATCTTCTAATCTTGTATTTAATTCAGTACATAATTGAGAACAAGCTTTTAATATCAATGGGAGGACTTTACAAATTTAAATTGATTTGTTGTTAAGCCGCACAAATATATTTAAAGTAAAAGATTTGACTACTGCTTAAAACATAAAAGCAAATGAGAAATACACAGTTTGAAAATTTATAACATTAATTTATTTCCCCAAAATAGTATTACAAAAGATTTACCTCTTCCATATGTTTATATAGATATTTTAATCTATACATTACTTCTTACAAAAATAGACTTGTTCAATGCCTATCAGTTATCTTACAAGTGTGGTTAAAAATTCTATTCTCCTTACTCAGGTATAAGGAAATGTAGGGTACTCCTTAACCATAACCATAATGTCTACACTGAGTCTTTCCCATAAATGGATAATAACCATAGATTTATCCTAACCCTAATTTAAGCTTCTAATTCTTAACCAACAGATAAAGCATATATAATTACATTAACAATAATAATTTGTTTATTTTTAATATTTTAAGTATTAATGAAATGAATATAGTAAGCCTGTATCAGCAATAATGTGGCATTCTATCAGCAATAGCAGAAGCAATAAGCATAGGACAAAGCTTTCACACCTCAACCTCCCAATTCCTCAGAGCTGTATTAAAGTAAAATAAACTAAGCAAAAATGATGAGATATTGTAGTCAGGATTAGGTTATGAATGACCATGACTTTCTTTTTATTAGAAGTTTCTCTTGACCTTTTGCTCCCTTCCATGTTTTGAGGTGCTGTATGTGGAGGAACTTCCAAGGGAACCCTTCAGCCTACATTTTCTGAGAAACCAAGTTCCCAGTACAACAGCCTATAGGGAACTGAGTCCTCACAAGGTAACCTTGCAAGTGCATCCATCCCATTCAAGCCCCAACTGCTGGACCTTTAGTGGACACCTGAATGGCATCTATGTGAGGTACCCTGGAAGATTCAGCTAAGTCCTACCTGAATGTTTGACTCACAGAAACTGTAACAAAATAACTGTTTTAAGTTGATGAATTTTGAAGTTATTACACAGTACTAGATAACTAATAGTGTATGCATAAATATAGTTATAAAAATGCAATTATGAATAGTTTTTATATATAGTTATAAATGTGGTTACATAGACACATAATATAAGTATATCTAGTCAGATATTATAGATACATATGCAACTATGTAAACACACAGTTGTAAACATATAGTTGTGACTATACTGAGCACAAATAACTCAAAACTTCTAAAGTTTGACTTTATTTGGAAAATACAGTTCTTACAAAAAACAACCAAATTAAAATATTTATTTTATAAGTGTATTCTAAATAATTATGTATATATTTTAAAGATTCTTGTTCAAGAAATCTTAACTTTTCCTAAGTCAATATGTAATAAAATGTGAATTACCTATTTAGTAATGCACATTGATACAGAATACAAAAATAACAAAAAAAATTATTTTTTCTCAAAAACATTATATTTATAAGAAGGAGGAAGTTCATATATAAGCAAGTTATGTTAATAAACAATTTTTATGGTATTTTTGTTTTAATTAAACTTTTACTAAAACTTGATACTAATGATTAAACTAGTAGTACTATTTTGACTCTGTAATTATATTAATATCTAAACATACTTATGACTTAAAATTAAGACATTTAGACACACCAATTATATCTGAATAACAAAAATTAGAATATAATTATTATAATTGCAAATTATGTTTTGGAGCAGTTGGAATGTCTCAAGCTTAATAAAGTGTTGCTTCTTATTTTTAAGTAATACAAGAGAACCAGAAATCAATAAAATAATTTAAGCAAAATTTAAAGATACCCAAAGTTGCAAATGTAATTAAATAAGCAAGAAAGATGTATGTGTAAAAGCTTCTAATGGCTACATTCCAGGATCATTTAATAATTTAAAATATAAATATAGAAGAATTTTTATTAAGTTCAGTTTATGTACTCCAACTATACAATAGAATATACAGTGAAATTATGTATATCATATATTTGGTTTTAAACATAATAATTAGTAAAAGTGATTTAAGTCAAACTTGCTTCATAATTAATACAATTTGCTAAAAGTTCACAATTTATTCATATTTTACCTAAATTTTATTTTCACAAGTATCTCTAGTATTTTATCAGAAAAGATGTTATATCTCCATTCAGAGAACATTATTTTTTTAGAAAATCTTTACCTACCATCATGGTAATAATTTATTCTTTCCAAAAAATCCAATCAGTCTTCAGATCAAGCCAAATATAACAGCATTGATTATCATTGCTGTTATAATTTTTTACCATGAAAAAAAGAGTACATTCTGAATTAGTCATTTATTGTGTACATTTCTATAACTTTTTAACCCTAAGAATCTTGAGTCTCCTAAATGCTCCTGTGCACACACATCACTGAAGGAATGTGAATAGTTTATGTTTTAGTGGCATTTTATATGTAGTTTTCTTACACCCAAATAATAAATTTACAAGTGGAAAAATATGCCTGGTACCTAATAAAGACTCATTTAATATTTGACATATTATTTACTTTCATTGTGGAGGGTTGCAGTGGCACCTCCAAGACCAGTGATGTGATGATACAAGTGATTACTTTCACAAAGTTTGTTATTATCACATGTATATTTTTCAAAAAATTCTTTTGTTTAATGACAGTAACTATGTTACCACATGAAATCAAGACTGATAATTCTCAAAATATGCTTCAAAAAAAGTGAAACTGCAGTTAGTTGTAATTGGAGAAATGCAAATTAAAAACACAAAGAGATACTATCACTTACCTAGTAGAAATAATAAAATTTAAAAATATCATACCAAGTCTATAAAGTTATGAGCAGATTGAACTGTCATATTTTGTCATGTTTATATAAAGCACTATTATTTTCACTTCAGGTGTTTGATAGAAACACTAAAATTGGTTGTATAATATCTAATATGCAAATAATTAAAATACTATGTGCTCTTCGGGTTTCATGAAGGGCACAAAATTTAGAATACATATACAATAATATATTATTATATTATATTATATATAACATCCTATTGTATATTCTGTATAATCATAAATAACATATAAAATTTTACATAAATATTACATATTACATATGTATACATATGTATACATATTATATATTACAATGTGTATATACATTGTTCCATATAGCCCTACAAAGATACACATATTACACAAATGCTAAAATGTAAAGAAAACACCTAGAGAGAAAAGGAGTAGAGAAAGAAAGAAGGGGAGAAAAAGTAGTAGAGAAAGTGTGAGAACAAACAGAATGAGAGAATATGTAGCATTAGAAGTTGAATTGAGAAAACTACATGGCTACATTCTGAACTCTGTAAATGTTATAGAACAATAAGTGAAATTTTTCCTGGAGTCTCTTTAGGCTAATGAGTCTTTAATCTTCAATTTTACACTATATTAATTTGACAGATTTAATTTATCACCCAACAGAAAGAATCAGCTTTTTACTCTTGGGCTTATTACAGATTTTTAGCTAAGTTGGATTTTAAATACAAATTCTCAATTCCTTTTAAAAGATAAAGTCAGAAAGTATTAGTGCTGTATAAGGCAGAAAAAAATAGCTATAGTCTTTTTTGGTCTCACGTATTTTTTGTTCTGTTTATATTCATGGTTTCCCTTTCTTTCCATTTCAATGGGTGTTCTGAGTTCAGAGATTCAGATTATGTCCTGGCTTGCAGACATCAACATTATAAAGATGTTTTAATACTTCCAATTAGTCTTTCTGGGACCTATAATTTAAAGCTAGTAGTTCATAGATGACTATTGCTTGATTGCCTAAAAGGATCACAATGCAAAGGATGTCTGTCCCTTTGGTGTAGTGGATACAATAATTCAGGTGGAGTACCACACTTGCCATTAATTGTACCTGAAGAAGACTTTATGTACCCACCCCTCATTATATTGCCTCATAGAATTTAATTCAAAAGTCTAAGCAAAAGAAAAGTCAAGAAATCCCCTATCAGAGAGCATTGATTGAGAATGAGTGGAACTCTCTCAGCAAGCAAATCACTGGACTTTTGATGTTAGGTGTTTGAATGCTTTTTAAAATTTGGTTCCTTTTTCTTTTTTTTCTTTTTTCTTTTTTTCCAAGAGCATAACAAACCGAGCTAAAGAAGGGCTCTGCTGGGAGTGACATCAAGGCTTAACATTCCTTTTCACTGGTCGATCTTGTCAAACAAAAGGCTGAAGCCACAGTGACACAGTAGGATTGAGCAAATTTTGCCTTTGCTGCATCAGTTTAATTTGTTTTTACGTTTACTAAGGGTAAATATAATGTAAGTATAAGCAAAGTCAAACTTTCAATGCATAGCTCTGAGGAATTTTATTCCATCTGGCTTCATGAAAAAGATGCAGTGTGGACCAGATTGCTAATTTTATGAGTTTCTGTAGCATCCGAATAAATACATATCAAAGCAAATAGTAAATGGTATGTAGATTAATAACATTTAAACTAGTTTGAACTGTGTAAAAACTATTACTGTGCAGAAGAAAGAATAAAATGCAGAAGACAAAAGATATGGGTTCTACTTTGGGCTCTGTTATAAATAGACTTAAATATGAACTTGGTAATATGCTTTGCAAAAGTAAAAGATCACTTAGCATTTCCAGGTATACTTTTAATGTTTTAGTTACCATTATTTTTCTTATTGTAAAGTAATGTACATTTATTGCAAAAAATTACAAACTAAATATAAGTACAAAGATGACCTTAAAAAGTTTATTAGAGTTAACCAGTGGTGGTAGTATTTCTTTTTGTATTTTTTATCTTTTCTGAGCATGCTTCTGTACATTGTTCCTTTATCAAAAAGAGGTTTTAGTGTACTGTTTCATGCATTTTTTACTCAATATATAAGTATTGATATTTGTATGTTTATTATTTGTAAGGACTGCAGAGTATTCTGCTCTAGCACAAGTTTAATAAATCCTTTATTGTTAAACACTTAAATTTCTTACAATTCTTTTACTATTATATAAAAACTTCAGCCCTGGCTGGTGTGGCTTAGTGAATTGAACCCTGTCCTGTGGATGGGAAGGTTGCTGGTTCAGTTCCCGGTCAGGGCACATGCCTGGGTTGCAGGCCAGGTCTCTAGTTGGAGGCCTATGAAAAGCAACCAATTGATGTTTTTCTTTCTCTTTTTCTCCTTCCTTTCCTTTTTTTCCAAAAATAAATAAATAAAATCTTTAAAAAAGATATTAAAAAAACTTCAACTAACAATTCTGACACAAATATGTGAAAGAACTCACCTATGAATATACATACATAAAGCTATAGTATAAATGGTATAGTATAAATAGTATAATATATAGTATTATTAAGAAAAGTTCCATTCTCCCAAAAAATAAAGAATAACTTGAGAAATTTCACAAATATAAAATACATATGCCCAAAAGAAGTATAAAGAAGAGCATAATTTGTATAATACTTTAAAAAATAAAATAACAATACCACTTTTTCCTAAAAATATTATCTAGGATATATAGGAATATGGATTATCTAGAACATTGTTTGTGGCAGTTTAAACTGCTGCTATAATTCTTGTATTGAAACTATTAAAATAACCATGAAATTGGCCAGACTTCATGTTCATATTCAAACAAACCTGTTACGTAAAAAAAAAAAAATGAATAAAACAAACCACAATACCTAACTATAGGACATTACTGAATGCATATGTATTCCTCTACTGAATGCAACTGCATAGAATCATTGAAATGTTAACATAGATTATATTAAAATATAATATAGAGTGTATATATTCATGATCACTATTTCTTATCCAGTGAAAAGTGGGTAACAAACTAGCGTGTGATATAATTCAAACATCAAGTATTTAGACAAGCATATACAGTTTTATAGAACTGTAAGCAAGTCTGGAAGAACATATTACCAAATAAATATTAAGGACAAATGTCACCACATATTATAATTAAAGGAATTTTTCCATAATTTGCATATTTCTGTATGTCAAAACATTCAATAATATAGTTTCTACCATACATTTTTGTAAGGAACAAGTATGCTTCAAAAAAAAACAAAAACAAAAAATTAGTATAAACTATTAAATATTTTATTTTTACACTGGGAATTTATTTTGATGAGTGTTAATTTGACATGCTAAAAATATGAGAATGTAAAAAATACTTCCCTCTTGTAGACTGAGTATTGCTATCTTTTTGTGCTTTGAAGAATTTATGAACTAAAACATTCTTCAGAAGGACTACTCACTGAATAAATAGTTCTGGGATCAAACAATAATATCTGGAATTGCCTCAATCAACTTGATTGTCAATTTTAAATGATTAAACTATGGTTCAGTGTACCTATAATGGTTTCTCCCATATTAATTATCTGAAACCCTTTCTTGATTTTCTTACCACAACTATTCTTTTCCAATAGAATTTTATTTACTTGCAATTCAACCAATTCAGTCTTTCCTATAATGAAATAATGCTTGGCTAATTGCTTTCATTTTATTTATTGAATTTAGGTATGTTTCTAAAGTGAGGAAAAGGTTTAGATACAATTAAATCTCTAAATTAAGATTTAGAAAATATACTTCTTCTTTCTATAAATATAAAGTAAATTTACTTTAAAAATTCTGCACTTGAAATCTGTATGGATTTGGGGCAAACCAATGTCACCACAATGAATTCAATTAAAAAATTCTGGTACAAAACTATATATAGAAATTCCTCAAGTCCTATCTTCTTTTAGTCTGACATTCTCATGCTTTCCTTCTTAATTAAATTATCTGTATTACTAAAACGATTGAGATAGCTTTTAAATTAAAGTTAGGCTTACAATACTGGTATTAGCTAAAAAACTTAAAGATCAACTCACGTTAATGGTTCTTAAACTTTTGATACATAAAATCTCATCAAAATTCAGATTCCCAAATTCTACCCAAAAACTGACCCAATTAGCATGGCATTAGCTTAATAATCTGAATTTTTTAAAGCTCTCCAAGTATTACTGATAATGTTTGGACTTTTTTTGAAGCAAAGTTGACTTAGAAAATTATATTGAAAGTATTAAAAATAAACACTGTATATATTGCTCCTTGTGGCCTATAATAGTTATTGAACAAATATCAAATAATGTATTATTATTTCACTTCTTTTGCTAATCATAGTTGTCTGCCTGGCACCCAAAACACAAATATAATAGCTTTATTAATAACTCTGTTTGATTAATGCATCTGGTATCTAATGAAAATGGTTGATCAAACTAAAATGATGATTTTCATATGCCTCTCTTCATCTATTTAGGTACTTCCCATTTTGGGGATAACTATGGTGGCACCCCCATGAGAGATAAACACAACAAAAATTTTTCAATAAACCTATTAATGGAAAATGTATTTTAGAAAACATCACTAAGTGGTCTCTTGACTACTATCTGAACGCATGGGATGTAAAATAAATTAAAATAAGAAAGTGTTCTTCCTGGGATTGCTCTGTTAATTCAGAATTAGAATGAAAACAAGTATAGAACTAACAATAAAACTTCTAAGGAGTCACCATAACTTGAAATACAGTATCTACCTCATTTCAGTTTTTTTTTTTTAATTCATTTCTTTGAAAGGAGAAGCCTTTCATTCCAAGTACGGGCAACAAAGGATGGTACTTTGCTTTCAGTTGTTCTCTGCTGCCCTTCATTGGTAGTTTCACTGTCTCTCTAACCTTATCCTTTTTATTTCTTTTCCATATTCCTCTCATTGAGGATGAATACAATTTAGGAAGGCCAGTCAGAATTAATGGGCTCTGTGGTAATAACAGCAACTAGACAATAATGTAAGGAGATCTTGATTGAGAGTATTATTCAATCAAGGGCATGACTCCCCTGTACACAGTTGACCTCATTCTGCCTACAGTCTACTCTTGTCCGTCAGGATTCCTAGACTCAGCAAAGAGAATAAAACATTAAAAAGAGCAATCAATCTTTAGTCTTGGATCAACTGTTCTCCAGTGCTACTTTTCTTATGTTCAGTCTTTAGATCTTGCCAAACTACCTGGACTCTGTCCTTTATTATGCTCGTGCCATCTGTCAGTTAGTTTTATTGAGCAGGGCACCTGGTTAGTGCTGTCCTGCTGCTACTCCTAGTAAAGGAAGCATTTCAGTTTTCTCCTTGGTAAAGCCATTTAAAATATGGCATTCTGTGATACACCCAAAAAATGTATTTAAGATAAAATTGCGAGAAAATATGATGTTGATTCAATAAATATCTACAAGTAATTAGAAGTACATTCTGCAAAGCCCAAGCATAATAATTCTCTCTTATGTAGAAAAGATGAGATATCCAACAAATGAAGAATAAATTCTTGAGATGGGATCTACAGGATATATATATATATATATATATTCCCCCTCAATCCACAGGCAATTCCCTTTCCAGGTCAAAGATAGTATCCACTACTTTGAAATGGTTGAAGTTCAGTTTGCAAGTGTTTGCATTGTGTCTAAATTCATTGAGACTGATGTCTCCTACTCCCTGGTTTTCAAACTGCTGACTGAGAAGGAGGAGCAATGATTAGAGAATATTTGCTTTGGGTCACCTACTTAATCCAGTGTTTAACTATTTCACTCATATCTGTTTTTAAATTATTATTATTTAGCAATTTCTTGTTAGACTCTCTTTATACATGAATTCCAGTTAAAATTTTTCAAAATCTCTAATTAACCAAAAATTTCAATCAGACATTATTCATGCTACAGTGACTACTTTTTGATTAACTAGAAAATTAAATCATGCTTATTTTCAAATGACAAACTATACATCTAACTTCAAAGTATAGTTTAACTTAGAGTTACATTTGCATTTAACTGACATTAACCAAAAATACGCACTAATATAAAACATGGGCCCTCTTGTGCTACCATCAATATAAAGTGAGAAAAGTGTGTTTTCCCCACTTCTTTAAAATGCTAAAGCTATTTCAACACTGTCTCACATGTTTTTTCCCAATTTCCATTAAATTCTAAATATCAAAGTCCCAGGAGCAGTAGTTTTGCATCACTGGCTAAGACTGGCAGAAGCTACAAATTTTCATTATATGTTATTTCTGTTTTCTCAGTTTCCATGTCATCATTTTAATCCTAGCTGTCTGCTTTTATGATACATATTTCTCTGCATCTGAAATATATACAATGCCAAAATAGCATTAGAGTCACGAGAGTTGATCATTGAGAACTGATACAAGAATAATTAAAATGTATTAGAATGAAAAAAGCCTAGACATAAAGAATTACAATATTAAAAAATAAGAAATATAGTTCAATGAATTCTACAATAAATGTTTCCTAAGTGACGTACTGAAAGAAAACGTATTAAAACAAAAATAAACACACTAATAGCAGTCTGAAGCCACAGTGAGCGATGACTTTGTGAAGCCTGGGACGGCTGGGCTCCAGTTCTGAAAGGGACAGTAACAAATAGATGTCAAACCCAAGTGAAGTGCCTGCCAGTGGGGTGGAGAAAAGCAGACAACAACAAGGGACAAGTTCTTAAACAAAGAACTACTCAGGAAAATGAGGTTTTAAAAAACGAGCATTTTCATAAGTCTGCAGCTCAATAGATCAGCATACTTGCTAGTGGAACAAAACAGTCTAAGCAAACAGGACTGATCCCAAAAATCCCAGTATCTCCACAGGAAAGAAAACCTGATCTGCCAGTATAACTTGGCTATTCAAACACAGAATCTCAAACTAAATAGTTGATATAACATTCAATGTCAAAGTTGACATAACAAGTCTACCAGGTAGGAAAGGAAAAGCATAAACATAAAAAGAAAAGTCAAACAGAAAAAGAATATAAAGACTAAAATTAAAAGCACATGAGGAAAAATAATGTTACAGAAAAGCACCCAATCAACTGAATAATAAGGAGATTAAGTCACTAAAGATATGTAAATAATACCACATTCTCAAAGGATGTTAAAAAATAAGTGCAGTGAAGACTGTCGGGTAAAGGAAGAAAAATATCCATAAAAAGAATAAAAATAAAACAAAATAGGCTATATAAATCAAAACCAGATAGACATATTAAAGAATTGATTGTACATACTAGAGATATATACTGTGATAGCAAAACATTTCAATAAATGCAGTATATTCTAGAACACAATGAAAAATTATTTGAAAGGGGGCTCTAGAGAATTCATTCAGAACAAATCAAAGAGAGATAGACTGAATATGAAAAGTTTAAAACACATGAATACTTGACTGGGAGACTCCAAAGTATGTTGTACAGAATGTACAGAAGGAAAGATTAAAACAAATAATAAAAGTTAGTGACTAAAAATATTCAGAATTTAAAAAGTAACATATGACTTCAAAGTAAAAATGTACATAAATTGCAAAGCAGTATATTTAAAAATAGCCTCATTATATTTTTATACTGAACATAAGAACAATGAAAATTTTAAAAAGAAGTATAACAGTAATTTCCAAAATGTTACCTACAAGAAGTAGTTTTAAAGAGTGATAAATTCATTAATATTTTTGAAGGTACTCATTTTACTTGCCAAGCACACAATTTCAGACAACAATTTTAAAAATGAGAATTGAAATTTTCAATATTCTTGACAAAGAATATGCTAATTAAAGAAAACTTCAGAAAAATACATTATATAAACTTTAGAAATAAATTGAATTTAGACATAGATAATGTGATGATTTGTGTTCCAACTTGACTGGGCTGTGAGGTGCTTAGTTATTTGGATCAGCATTATTCTGGGTGTGTCTGAAGATGTTTGTGGGTGAGATTAACATTTGAGTAGGTAGACTGAGTACAGTGTTGCCCTCTCAGATGTACGAGGGCCTCATCTAATTCACAGAAGTCCTTAAAAATAAACAAGGCAGCATAAGGGAGAAATTGTTCTCTCTGTCTGACTGTCTTCAAACTGGGAAATCCATCTTCTAACTTCAGACTTGAGCTCAGACTGAAACTACCTGCATAGTCTTGGCTCTCCTGGGTTTCCAGCTTGCAAGCTGAGATTTCAGGATGTCTCAGCCTCCAAAATCAGGTGAGCCAATTCCTTATAATAAAGCTTGATAGGTAGATAGATGATAGATAGACAGATGATAGATTTAGATGATTGATAAGAGGTAGATGTACAGATACACATATTTAGATAGATAGGTGAATAAATAGATAGTGTACAAATAGGTGATAGATGGTAAAATAGATGAGGATAAGCAATAAGAGAACCCTATGCTGGAGAACCCAGACTAATATATTTTGGTACCAAAGTAGCTCTACAGGACCAGAATTTTAATGATGACATTTCTCAATTGTTTCTGAGGTTTCTGGAATTGACTCTCCAATCTGATTAGATCTAAAAAAGCTAATGACTCTATTTCCAGTATTAAAAAGAACACTAATAGTCTGTGGCATGATCTGACATATATGTAAAACAACCCCATTGGATACTCCTACTAATCAATCACTTATAGACAGCAAGGGGCTGCATAATTCTGAATACAATACCCTTGAAGCTTTTAAATGTTCTTAATGTCTTTAGATAAAATGGTGAAAAAAAAAAAAAAAGAAAGGATGACCTCAGAGATGCAAATTCCCAGCTCAAGTGCTGCACAAATGAATGAAAGCTTCCTTGTGATCTCTGAAGGGAGACCCTGACCTCTCGTAGCTGCAGCGGTCAGACCACTGAAAATGAAATGCAGAATCTCATCCTGTGACTGGATAAATTACAAGGCAAATTGAACTCCTAGGCTTGCAGTGTCTACTGTTAAAAATAAGGGCACTGACTGGGAAAGAATGTGATTCTGCATGTTAGAATGAGGACATGTGGGAATACATGAGATTCTAAATTCTGTTGTCTTCCTGGCTATATGCCTCCCCCACCCAAGTTGAAGCAGCCTCCTACTCACAGTGGTAACAACCTTTCTACCTCCTTATGAGATGAAACTTCCACTGCCCCAGGAAACTGTAATGACCTCCCCTGAGGCAGTTGTCATGCTAAACAATGTTGATGCTCCTCAGGCCCCACCTCCCACACCACTCTGGTTCTAGACCTATAACTAGACTGATGCTTCAACAAGCTTCTGAAGGTTAAGTACAAAACATGGCCCCTAAAGAAGTGTGCTACACTTCAAAAGAACTACTTGAGCTTTCTAATTTACACAGACAGAATTCCAGAGATCATGTGTGGAATACTAAGAGTGTAGAATAATGATAAAGGAAACATAAAATCAGATCAGGCTAAGTTGATTGACATAGGCTCACTAAGAAGAGATTCTGTGCTTGTGTTGTTACTCAGAGTTAGAAAAGTATCTACCAGTTTGTGTAGCTGGGTGCCTGATACAAGGAAACAAAGGTGGTCCACCATGAGCAAATCAGAAATTCTGGGCTTGTCTTGCTTTAATGTAGAGGAATTAATTCAAAAGTTTAAGGATATTGAATGTTGGGGGGCAGTGTTATTTCAGACCTGTTATCCCACTCTGGGAGGGTCTGGAAGACTCCTGTGAAGAGCGTAATTTGTTGGGGAGTCTCTGCATCACTGAAGACCTCTATAGTAAGACCTCTTTTCGTGGCCAGACTTCACAGTGGGGGCTGCAGTCAGTGAACAGGAAAACCTAGATGCAATCACAGTAATTGGATCCCCAGGTAGCAGGGGCCAAGTGATAGTACTCAATGGCTGGAAACAAGGTGACTGTGGTTAGGGACAGCAAAGTCAAAGTAGCAATCAAAGATATTAATTCCTAGACACACAAAACATCACTGTGACTCACTCACTGGAATTTGAGTTTAGGAATGTCAGATAATCAATGAGGTTCCACCTCAGGTCTGTCTCACAGTGGGCCCATTTTCAGGAGCAATGGCTCCTGAACACCATTTTGTGGTTATTTCTTCAGTTTGTGGGATGCATAACTGGAATAGATATACTAAGTTGCTGGAAGAATCCTTATATTGATTCCCTGACCTGTATGAGGAGAGTGATTATGGTAGGAGAGGCCAAGTGGAAGACACAAGAGGTGATGACGCCTAAGAATATAGTAAAGCAAAAACAATGCTGTGACCCTGGAGAGACCTCAAAGATGCGTGCCACAGTCAAGAACTTGAAAGGAGCAGAGGTGGTCATTCCCACCACATCCACGCTCAGTTTGCTTATCTGGCCTGGGCACAAGACATGGTTGTTGAAGAAGGACAGTGGGTTAGTCTCGGCTTACCTGGGTGATGACTCCAATTGCAGTACGTGTACCAGATGTGATTTCATCACTCGAGCAAATGAACACATCCCCTGGTACCTGGTGTTCAGCTATTTACCTAGAAAATGCTTTTTTTTTTTCCCAATACCTGCTAGTAAAGACCACCAGAAACAGATTGCTTTCATCTGGCAAGGCCAGCAATCCATCCCCACTGTCCTATCTCTGTACTGTGTAAACTCTGCAGCCTAAGGTTATAATCTAATTCACAAAGGTCATTGTCTTCCCTTCCCACAAGACACCACACTGGTCCATTACAAGTATGTCATTATGCTGATTGGATAGAGTGAGCAAGAAGTAGCAACTATTCTCACTTTTTGATAAGATATTTGCAAGTCAGAGGGTGAGAAATAAACCTGACAAAAACCCACAGGCCTTATAATTCAGTAAAATGTCTAGGGTATCAGGTGGTATGGGCTGTGTCAAGATACACTTTCTAAGCTGAAGAATAATTTGTTGTCTTAGACCCCTTCTACAACCAAAAAAGAGGCATGATGCTTAGAAGGTCTCTTTGTTTTTTTTTTAACACATTTTATTATTTTTCTCTCTTTTTTTAATTGTTCAAGTACAGTTGTCTCCATTTTTCCTTCACCACTCCCCACCACCTCAAAAAACTATGGTACATTTAGAAGGTCTCTTTGGATTCAGGAAATAATACAATACATTCCTTATTTGGGTGTGTTACATTTTCCCACTTACCAAGTAACTAGAGAAGTTGCTAATTTTGAGTGAGACCGAGAACAAGAGAAAGCTCTGCAACAGGGTTCAGGCTGCACTTCAAGCTACTGCTACTTGGGCCACATGATCCAGGAGATTCAAAGTTGCTTGATATGTGAGTGGCAGCTAGGGTTGCTCTTTGGAGCCTTTGACAAGCTCCTACAAATCAATTACAGCCAAGGCCCTTAGAATTTTTGAGCAAATCCCTGCCATTCTCCAAAAATAACTCCTGGCCTGCTACTGGACCTTAGTAAAGACTGAACGCTAAACCATGGGGCACCAAGTTCCCGTGCAGTCTGAGCTGCCCATGATGAACTCCAACTCCACACCGTAAAGTTGGGCATGCAGAGCCACACTCCATCATCAGCTGGAAGTCATACTGTATGTGCTTGGTCTGAAGCAGGCTTGAAGGTTCAAGTAAGTAATATAAAGAAGTTGCCCAAATACCTATAGTGGCTACTCCTGCTACACTGCCTTCTCTCTCCTAGTCTGCACCTATGGCTCCAGGGAGATTTCCTGATGATCAGCTGGCAGAGGAAGAAAACAGTCAGGCCTGGTTTACAGGTGTTTCTGAACTATATGCAGGCCCCACCAGAAAGTGGACAACTGGAGTTAACTAGATCCCCATCCTGAGATAGGTCTAAAGGACTGTGGTGAAGGGAAGTCCTCCACAGTCAGAAGAGCTTTGACCAGGATACCTTGTTATTCACTTTACTGCAAAGGAAAACTGCGAAGGAAATACAGACAGACATGTGATTATATATCAACTCATTGACTATGACCAAAGATTTGGCTGGGTATTCAGGAATTTAGAAGGAGCATGTTTGGAAAATTGATGACAATGATATGTGAGTAAGAGGTATATGGATAGGTTTCTCCAAATGGATGAAAAATAAAAATACACAAACATTTTCATAGTGTGTATGCAGGATAGTGTACCATGTTAGGTAAAACTATGACCTTATTATTGTTTCTGTTTGGAGATTAAGCATGGCTCAAAGAGATGCATGCTGGTGCCAAGTTGATAAGAGATGGACTTGTGATAGCTAGTTTCATGTGTCAACTTGACTGGGCCATGGGGTGTTCAGATATTTGATTAAACATAATTTTTCTAAAAACAAAATACTAAATATCATCAAAAAGAAAGAAATTATAAGAATATTAATATGCCCTGGCTGGCATAGCTCAGTGAATTGAGTGCAGGCTGCGAACCAAAGCATCACAGGTTTGATTCCCAGTCAGGGCACATGCCTGGGTTGCAGGCCACGGCCCCCAGCAACCACACATTGATGTTTCTCTCTCTCTCTCTTTCTCCCTCCCTTCCCTCTCTAAAAATAAGTAAAAATCTTAAAAAAAGAATATTAATACTTTCAAAATTGCATATGATCTCACCTTTAACTGGAACCTAATCAACAAAACAAACAAGCAAGCAAAATATAACCAGAGACATTGAAATTAAGAACAATCTGACAATAACCAGAGGGGAGGTGGGAGGGGATAATGGGAAGGAGGGGGTAAGGGTTTTTCAGAAACAACTATATAAAACACATGGACGAAACCAAAGTGGAGTAGAAGCAAGGGAGGGAGGTGGAGATGGCTGGGGGCTGGGGGTGGTAAATGCAGACAACTATAATTGAACAACAACAAAATAATTTTTTTTAATTAGTAAGCAATAAATCAGCCCTTGCTTAAAAACTGAAAATATATTATAAGAATAATCTGGAGCTAAGCAATTTTTATTTCAACAAATACTATGATTAAGACTTGCCAATAAATACACAGTCAGTTAAGCAAGGTATTAAATATGTAGGTTTTATTAAAAATGTTATTCCTAAATTACTTCCAATTGCATTTCTATTTGTGTGACATATAAACTATTCTGGGTCAAAATTTATGTGATTCTAACTTATACACACATAAAAACTTAATAATATTCAATAATAATCCAAAACATAAAAAAGTAATGTTAAAGTACTATTTTTTCTCTTTTTCTCATAACAGATTCCTAAGACACTTGCATTATTTATTTCTAAATAATATCACTACATTGGGGAAATATATTACAAATAAAACCTATTTCAGCACTATTTAAATTATCTTTTTGGTAAGTCAATTCTGTATTTAAATTAGTTTGAAAGAGCAATTCCTTGAACATGAAACTCTCCTTCATTTTAATAATGTTACAGAAGATTTATTTTGATTTTTAGGAGGAAAAAACTGAAATTGCTGTGGTTAATATGTAGTGATTGTAAAATGCACAGGAAAATAAGGAGTGTAGGGAACAGTTTCAACAGTCACACAGCCAGGCCTGAGTACAATGACAGAGTTGATCACTCACAGTTTGGGAATGCCGTCATAGGCTGAGATTCTACTTGATTCCTGGGGACACTATCTTCTGTGCACTGCGTAGCTTTAGCTATGATTCTACTGCAGTGTGCCTTTTGTTGACAGTCTTCTCTCTTTTCTCTGTGTTTTGCTTCCACGTTTTGCTTTTATTTGATAATCTAAGATTGTGTTGGATTCAAGAACCCTGCTCCCTCTGCCAAAATATCATTTAATTGTATTAAATTTTCAGTAAGAAGTAAATTTCAGGACAGCTTCTAGGCCAGGTGTCTTAAAACTGGCTGCCATTAGCTGAACTGCTGACCCTTGGTCTAACAGGCTGTGAACCTCACAGCAGAATAAAGAGAGGCACCTTAGACAAAGAAAGTAGGTGGATCAGAACCTCATAGACTTTACTGAAAGGGCCAGTGTACCGATAAGGACCTTGAAGAGCTTCTCTATTATAAACATGATGTTTTAGACATGACTGTCCAATCCATTGTGTATGTGTTGGTATGACTAGTCTTTTGCTTTCCATTCATATTGGATATGGAGAAGGAAATCTAAGAATTAAAAAAAAAATTGGGCAGAGTGGCCTTCAATAAAAGTATGGAAGAAGACTTTGAAAACTTACCCAAAATCAGGTGGGAACTTTTTTATATATGAAGAACAAAATTATACTGGCATGAGTGATGTAATTCTGAGGCAAGCTCACATTACAGCTTTAGGTAAAAATTTAACCCTCATGAGAAGAATTATATGATTTTTTATAAATACTTCTGCAACAGTAAGAAAATAAAAGCAGCAACCTGAAAACCCCACAACTGAAAATCATTCCAAAGTCTCTCTTTCTTGCTTCTGCCCTAGATCCTTAAAGTTTTCTTCTTTTTATTTAAAAACAGAGATGAGGAGGGGGAGAGCTGTCTAGCAACGCTGTGAAAGGACACAACGCTCTCATGATTCAAGACAAGATAGGGAAGTGGCTGATTTGGGGATGTAGACATAGTGGGCCAAAGAAAATAGGACAAGAACCTAGGAAGAGAACTGACTTTAAAGAATGAAAATTAATGAGGAAAAGGACAACATGACATGACATGTCATACATGTTTCACATGAAAAAAGAGTGAACATATAATGCAGTCATAATCTGAATTTATGATGATGCTCTCCTTTTATTGGGTCATTAAGTGATTTTGCATCATCCCTTGAGTCTAAATGGCTTGGATTTGACATTTAAAATATTTTTTAAATGTATGCTTAAATGTTAAATATCCCACATGTTATGCTTGTGTCTGGGATGAAAATAAAAGAAAATATTTCTCTCTTTTCCCCAGTAATCATGAACAATAAGGATAGCTTGTTCTGGTGATAATATGTTATGAGAGATCCACCAAAACATGGCTAGGGCAAGAAAAAGGACAGTAGTGTAGATTCATACCCGTCATAACTGAGGGGACAATAGAAAAAGAGCCTATTGTACAGGCTGTATGTGCACATACAGGTTTAAATAAAGTTAGGAGCTCTAGTTTAAAACAAGTGCATTTGTAGAAAGTATGATCATTCAGCTTTTCTGACAGATAAAATCCCTTCTATATTACTTTTATTTATTAACTATATTTTGATTATAAGTCTTCTTATTTTGCATACCCTAATGCATACAACCATACACTCAAAAAAAAATCCTCCATGAAGATTATGAAATTTACTGCTTTTATCATGACTGAAGTTTGGAATCCAGTCAATGGCTACAGTGACTTAAAACATGTAACAACTGTAACTATTCATTCTGTGCATATTTATTCTCTTTTTCAGGTTTTTAATTATACTTCTAAAACAAATATTTTGTTCACCTAAGGCTTAAATGTTAGAAAGTTTTATTTATTAGGTGTATGCCTTTTAAAGCCAACACCAGCATCTTATCATGAATTGAAACTCTGTTCCCAAGTGAGACCACAGCAAGGAAACTATGACCACTAGTCTGTATTAATATACAGCAGATCCTCATATCAAATCCTTTCATTCAACGTCGTTTTGTTATAACATTGATGAGATGCCACAGGAACTTAACTCCTGTTTATATCAATTAGCCTATGGTAAAATTGGTTTCATTATATGTTGTTTCTCTTAAAGTCACAGAACCTACTGGTAGCATTGAGGACTCACTGCACTCCCTCAGCATCTAGCATACTAGTCTGTTAGATGAACACAAAGCTTTTTAAAAGCATAAGAAAACATACATGGATAATGAATACACATGAAAAAAGAGTTTCAAAATATAAAATAAAAAATTATTATTTAAGATATAAAGGGAAAGCATACAATTATTTTGTTGTGGGAATAAAATCTGTTATGTATAAAGTTTATAGATATACAAAGTATAAATATATATGTATAGTATACATGTATATATATTATATATATGCACTATATATATTTATCTTAATATTTCGAACTTCTGAACTGCTAGACACACACAAAAAAGGCAAAAAACATGAATGGGCAGCTTGTGAACAATATTATTGGTAACACAATCTAAAAGCTTAAATATGAATCCTTATTGTTTTTCTTTCCCTGATTCTTAGGATTTGGTGAATTAGAAGAGCTAACACCACAATCACAGACACTGAAATGAGAGGCAACTTGTGCCCTAAAATCCAGCTGGGTTTTCAGTGGAGGCACCGTTCCTTTATATTGGACTGTTGGCTCCATAAGGAAAAATAGTGGGGAAAAATGCATCTTTTGAGCCATAAATGCTAGGCATAATAGTCAAAACATTTCACAGCTTTTCTGTTCTTACAATGTTTATTACTACCAGAGCAACCCAATACACTACATATAAAATAAGAATATACTTCCCTATTACAGCAGTTAGTTTTGACAACTGTTCCCAGCCTAGTTTATACTTAGCATTCTTCCCCTCCGATGAGATCCCTTTGGTGTGCTGTAGCTTTGAGTATGTATAGAGGGTTCAGTCTCATTCTTTTCTACCACCTAATCCTTGTGAGTAGAAATATTGATTTCAAGAAAAATGGGTCCATTAAATATGTATTTCACTATGATGAAGCAGAGCTATAAACCTTTTCTTGAAAAAATGGTGGGTATTAGATGAAGCAGATTATTAGTATAGTCCTTTTAGTTTTGTGATATATTTGAAGATAACATACTTCATTTGTGGAACCATATATCACAACAACATTAAATATGAAGCATTCATCGTATTTAAGACATTGTGTGGAAATTATCCACATAAAACTTGAAAACTCAACAAACCCAAAAACCTCTCCAACAGCAATATCACACATCAAATTCCTTGGAGAAAAGAGATGGCAGGCACAGATGGGCCGAGGCTGTATCTACACATACAATTTGAAGCAGGAGTTTGAGCCATCTACACTACTAAAAAACACTTCTGTTTTTCCGAGACTATCAGGTAAAGGGTAACAGAAAGTTTTCACTTGAATTTTAAATATATATGTTTCACATTTCACTGGTACACATAGCATCAATCATCCCTATAAAACATTGCCAGGTTTTCAATGTACCACTTTAAAAATAACAATCTTTATATTTAAAAGAACTTCTTTTCAATTCTGATGTGTGCATTTCTCAGCAATCATGACTGACTATGCACTACATACAAAGGGGCAAACGATCTCAAATTCAATCTGTAAATAGAGGATAGTGCTCCTGAGGATGCAACATAAGAACATCACTATTTGATGCAAAGCACAAGACCTGCAAGCTGATGACAGTCACTGCAATGAAAACTTGTGATCCCTTTTCCAGTTTCTAGACCCGAGCCATTTCTCTGACACAAGTTTTGTCTAGGGGAGTTAGGGAACCTCGCAGGGAGCACCTGCAGCAACACAGGTGTGTGAGTTCACCCAGATATTTGCAGAAGTGTCCTTTAGTCATTTTCTACAGACTGTGCCTTGTATTTTCAGTCTTTTGAACTCATATATGTAGAAAAAATTGCTGTGGAATATTCTTTTAGGGGAAAGGAAAATACATTTTTAAATATATAAACCCAATTCTGTAATTTTTTTTAAAACAGGAATATATGTAAGATCTAAATGGTCATATAACCTGATTTTTACTATCTTTGTAAACATAAACATTTTAATAACTTTCATAAAGAACATGCATTACCTTTTTACATTGTCTTGGCAAGTGTTAAAATACAAATCTACCACAAAGAAAACAAAGTGTTAGAGCAATTTCTAGAAGTGACTACTAGGTTTGAAAATAAATGCTAGAAATTTAGCCAATAAAGATTAGTGATACCACAGAAAAGGCAGAAGCAGAGTTCCTCTGGGCTTCTTTGGAAGCAACTATTCAACTTTCTGCTCTTGTCTTTGACATCAGAGTTGAAAACCTAAGAGCAAAAGTACAGTCCAACTGGCCATTTAAGGTTTTGCAAAGATCTTATATTACTCTTTGAGGAAAAAGGCAAACCCTGAAACACTGTCCTTGGGAGTGGCAAACAGTGCTGCTGTTCTTGGGGATAGTCTGAATCTCCTATATCTATCTGCTGTATCCATTCTCCTTTTGCTAGAATATCCAAGTGATTACAAGAACAAATGCTTGTACAACATTGGCTATGTACCAGGCCTTTCTTGAGGCTGCTTACAATGAACATACCCATTTATTTATATCATGTAATTAATGATAGGGACTTTTCAGACCAGCATGTAGATTATCTATATTAGCACTATTTTATCTCTGCCTGCCGATAGACTTGATGAACAAGATTTCTTAGTCTTTCAGCCTATAAATAAGACTCTTTGAACATATGTAGATACTAAATTATGATGGGTTTTTTGTTCAATCATCTCAATCATAACAGACTTGCAAACATGATCATTGGTTGATATTCCATTTTTAGAGGAGACATCTTAAGGCACTCCATGGTTTTATTTACTTGATCACAGTTTATGACACTTTCCATCATGAGTTAACATACTTTCTGTCTTCAGATGAAAAGAACATTTTAATCCAGATCTAGAAGTATTTCTCTTGCAACTACTCATACTGATATTATAGATCCCAAATTTTTTCTTTTTTACATCTGTCAATACTCTGTTACACAGCAGCCAGATAAAATTTAAGGGCCATGGCTACCCAAGTGGTCTTCCAGAATATTCTGTGCATTAAAATAGATCCCCTCTGATTGTAGGTCCCTTTCAGCATCTTGTCTAGTGGAAATGTCACAGAAAAAAGAAAACGTTGTCATAGTAAAATGTCCATTTATATCAGAAAAATCCTAAATTTCATTAAATTACACTATTGTCAGAAAAAGGCAGGCATTATGATACCACTGGGATATTAGATGTGATCCTTGATATGACTGTATTTATAATTGTGTAACGTCATTCCACAATACACACACACACACACACACACACTAACAAAGCTTTTCTCACAAGTCTGTTACCAGAGTTTATGCAAATTTCTGAGGCCAAGGACCACTCAAATGTCATCTATGTCTCTTTAATGCACAGTGTTTGGAAAACTGTATATGCACATGCAAAAGAATGAAGCGGGACCCTTATCTTACATTATAAACAAACAAGCAAAAAAAACACTCCAAACAATTAAAGCTAAATGTGATATCTGAAACTGTAAAACCCCTAGAAGAAAATATACAGAAAAAACTCCTGATATTAGCCTTGGCAATGATTTCTTGAATATGACATCAAAAGTCCAGATAGCAAAAATAAAATAGAGAAAGGTGATCACATCTTTAACCTAAAAATAAAAGGCCAAAGAGAGAGGCAATAAGCATTTATTTCAGATCCTCTCAAAAATAGCTATGTAGGAAGCACTGATTCAGGCAGAAACCCCAATAGTGTTCCTATGGGGAGGTGAAGGCAACAGGATTTTCAAACATATTTTATTTATTTATTTTAGAAAGAAGGGAATGGAGGGAGAAAGGGGACGAGAGAAAATTGAGTGGTTGCCTTTTGCACATGCCCAGTCTGGAGACCAAATCTACAACCTAGGCATGTGCCCTGACTGGAAATTGAACCAGCGACCTTTTGTTTATGAAAGTTCCCCCAACCAAGTCACACTGGTCAGGAAGAAGTCAAGGAGTTTTTATGACAAAGAGAAGGGAAACAATTACATAAATAAAAGCAAGGAATTTCTACAGGTACACATAAGCTAACATAGTGAAGCTAATTATAAAAATGCCTTTAATTTTCAGTCTACAGTTGCTTGGAATGCAAAGCTCCTTTAGGCCTAGTCCAAAGGATATTTTGCTCAATTTTCACATTTCTAGGGTATGAGGAATAAGACCTGCAAAGCAGTTCCTCTGAGATGACAGTGCTGACTCCAATTTAGTGTGGCTTTATTTATGTTATTTTTCACACATCAAACTGATACACTTCTGCACAGCACAAGAAATAATCAACAAAGTAAAAAGACAATCTACAGAATGAAACAAAACACTGGCAAACTCTATATCTGTGAAATGGTTAATATTAATATATATAAGAATTTATATAACTCAATAGCAACAAACAAACAAAAAACCAGTAACATAATTAAAAAAATGGAGGAAGGACCTAAATAGGCATTTCTTCAAAGAAGACATATAGTCAACAGGTATTTGCAAAGGTGCTTAACATAACTAGTTATAGGAAAATGTAAATTGAAACCACAATGTTATACCACCTGACACTTTTAGAACAGCTATTATCAAAAAGGCAAAGATAACAAGCGTTGTCAAGGTTGTGGAAAAAAGGAAACCCTGTGCCCTTCTGTTGGTTGAAATGCATATTGGTGCAGCCACTATGGAAAACAATATGGAAGCTCTTCAATGTCCAGCAGAACACCATGATCAGTTACCAGTTCCAGAGGAGGACTCCAGTTAAACACATGGAGGATAGCAAAGATCATCACGACACCGACAACTAGAAATACAAGTCAAAACACTTCTGCATACTGCATCTTGATATTCATGACACCAAGAACGTGACATGGTCAGGTCTCAGGTGGAACAACACTTTTACTCACATGGGAAAAAGACAGAGCAAGGACAAATCCATTGGTGTCCACTGGCTCCCCATGGCTATTGAGTCCTCTACAAATAACAGGAGACAACTATCCCACATGTAGCAAAAGAACCTCTCTCCACCTCCCCTGCCATGAAATCTGAAATACCAAAATCTTAGGGTGTGCCTTGGGGTCATGGATGCACACGTTTAAGCTGAACAAAGCAGTACACTGAGCCTGACCTGGAAAACATTCCCACACAACACAGTAAGCCTGACAAAGGCTGTGTGGGCACTTTATCTTTTGCTCAGGAAGTGGGCCAGGCCCAAGTCTAATTCTTAAGTGGCTGAGCAGGGGTAGAAAGACTGTGCACATGGAACTGCCTTTCTCAACACCTGAAAAGTTGAAACTAGAGCCACCATGTAACCCAGCAATACCACTTCTTGGTATATATCCAAGTATGTATATCTTGTAAAATATATTTTATATATACCTTATAAAATATAATGTATGGATCCTTAGAGATTAATAACATTTTTAGCACAATAAATGAAAAAGTTCTAGTATTCAATAATAGAAAAATGATATCTACCTTTCTCAATCAAATGTTTTACAGTCTTAGCAAAGGCATCTAATATTTGTCCTTTATTCACTTGCTGTGTAAAATTAAATTGTCTACTTTATGTCTTCAATTTTCTTTACTAAAAAAATAATTGCAAAAAAATAAAATATGTGGAAACTACCTAATGAAAGGTGTCATATAAATGCAAAGTGATATTAGCCATATAAAAATATTATTGAAACTCACCAAGCTGCATGTTTTCCAATTTCTTGTTTCCACCCACACATATTGTCATAAAAGAAAATGAACCAAATTAAAAGTCAACACATTTGAAAAACTATTCAAAACTTTGCAAAACTGTCATTATTTAAGCAGTTTGGAGAAAACTATGGTTTGCAAAAAACAGGCAATGCACATAAAAAAGAATTAGGTTGGTGCAGAGTACCTCATCTGAATTCAGAGAGAGAGAAAACACTAAAACAAGTCTGATTAGTACAGAGAAGTGGGTTGTTTTCCCAGAGTCATTTTGCTATCAGGTAATGTAGCATATTATCCAATCACCTTTGACAGGAAGCTTGCTTTATCTTACCGGGACTGAGAAGAGCAGTGTAAACCGCATCACTTGAAATTACAAATTTTCAAATTGATTATATTATTTTATATCAGCTACCTAAAGTTTTTACCAATTTATTAATCTTCAGGTAAACATTCTCACATCTAAAACACAATTATTATATACAAGTAAAGTTCTTGTGTTAGGGAAATGTAACAGAGTGTATTATGCGTAAATTGCCTGCTGTCCCTTGTTACTAGAATATGAGATACCGAATCTCTTAAGGGGATCCTAAAAGGAGTATTGATAAGTAAATAGAATCACTGAACATTTGACAAATCACCATTTCAATGAATCCCATTCTTCCTAAATCCAGGAGGCAGCTCCTTTCAGGAAAGTAGGAAAACTGAGAAGTGGATATGAAAGTGTTCTTTAATACTGAGATTCGACATTTAGAAATAAAAAAGGATTTTCCTTCACATATAGCACACTGTACAATTATATATAATATCACAAAACAGCACTCAGCCTTCTTCTATGTCAAAATGGACATAAAACCAAACAAACAAATAAAAAATTCCAGTAGCTTTTCTGAGGAGGTGCTAGAACCTAGAAAGGCAACCGGGAGGCTACCCAGCGGTGATTTTTATGTGAACATTTATACTAATCTACAGAAAAAGCAAAACATCCTATATGCCGGAAAGTAAGTAGAATATATTCAAATTTTCTTTAACAAAAATTCAATCATCATGGTTTTCCTGTACTGAAAATATATCACTTTTCTTGTTTTCAATTATATAACTGGTACTTAATAGTTATATGCATTTTAAAAGCAATTATTCTAAATATTTATGAATTCCTTAGGTAACTATGCTCATTTTTATAATCATAATTTTTATTACTGTAATAAAATGCTAGTAAATATTATTTGATAATTTTTTAAGAATTAGTACTTCACCATGGGAAGGATATCACTTAAATTTTTATAAGAAAAAAAATATTTTCTCTACAATTTTGTAGAAATTTCATTGAGAGAATTATAATTTATGTTATTTATGATGCTGATTAGAAACCTTAAACATGTTTGGCAAAATCTACCTGAATGTTTAGATAAGCCACATTAGACCTGTGTTACTTTGCATCTTTTCATTCCCAAATTATATATTATATGAGACTCTGACTTACGCTCTAAGTAACCTAGGTTTTAGCTTTCCAGTTAGTCTGTAATAATCTTAAACAACTTTTCAGGGCTTTTATTGGTTTTAAGTCACCTCCATAGTGAAATAATGTATTCTGAATACAGATTCTTCAGTAAATATGTATGGAATAAACCATATTGTAATGAAAGTATTTTACCCTCTAGTTACTGGATTTCATTCATTTTCACTAATAAATTAATTCATCCAGTCAAGAAACATTTTAGTGCTCTTTATCTGTCAAGTATGGGACTCAACAGTCCACTGTAGACAGACATGATGCCTGTCCATTGATTTCCAAGAATTCACAAGTGGGTTGGTCTCTAACCATTCAAACTATCCAAACCAAAGCATGAAGTATAGAACTATTCAGTTACAATGATCCCCTTGTCTTATTCCTTCACACTTTGTTATCCAGTCAATAGGCTATGTGTCTTATAAGTGGCAGATCAACGATCAAGCTAGTTCTTTAAACCCCTCCTCTTTCAACTCCCTTGCGTTTTCACTTGCCTGCTTTCTTGCAGCTTCACTGAATCCTCTGGAACTCAGTAAGGTAAATGAATACGCTATTAATGAGGGTATGGGGCACAAAGCAGACATGTAAGAATTGATGCTTTTAAAATCATCTTTGATTTTTGTCTGACTAGTATTGCAACCAAAGCAATTTGACACTGCAACAGTGAAGATAATAAAGCAATTTGTGGCAACTAAGGAATTATTTTTTCTGCATGTAAAGTTTAAGAGCTTATTTTGGGTCTTTAGGGCAGGTGACAAGTACCAGCTCAGCTGGGAAAGAGTTAGGTTTATCCAAGTTTGAATCAGTAAATAAAGGGGAAGTGTATTATTTATCTTCACTTCCCAGCATATGTTATTAAGCTCGCTATATGGTTGGTGCTTTCCTATTTCCTTACTTTGAAGGCCATCAAAAAATTAAAACATTCAATTCTTATGAAATATCACTGAGGTAAAATAAAATAACCTTTTTGACACCAAATCGCCCATTCTCATATTGTTTTTCTTGAAGATTTACAATTTGACGAGATTCACAGTTTATCTTTTTTTGGCACTACTGCTAATATTTTTAAAAGATTTTTTTAATAACATAGAATATAACTTCAAATGATATCCCATTTCTGGTTATAAAATCTAGAGAATACAAAAAATAGAATCCAATTTGAGAAGTCTTCAAAATAAACATTTTCTTGTAAACAGAGCCATTCCTTCAGGGATAGTTCTGTAACCAGGAGTGCATGAAACCCTGGGGATAATGAAACTATTTCATTTTCCATTTGTTTAGTAAAGGCCAGAAGGCTATTTATGTGCTAATAGGTTTATTAATAAAACTGAAAAAGCAATAACCTCACCTGTATAGCGATCAGTGAAGCCAGTGATAATGGAAAACCAGCCTTATATAAAAGGAAACCTTATGACTACCTATGATTTTTTAATAAAGATTCCATTTGATGAGTCTCTCTTTTTTTCTGTTTACATATCTCTTTACATTTCATTCTAGACTAAATAAAAAATATTTACATAAAAAAATTTTATTGAATGTTTTCAAATTAAAATGCCTTTTATAAATCAAAAAAAAAAAAAAACTTCCTGCACAGTAATGCTGCTCATTATAATCCTCTTGTAAAATTATTAATTTGGTGACTTCATGAAGTTACATCCTCATCAGCACATGGTCTTAGGCAAGTCTGCAATGACCACTATAATCAATCCTTTCAAAGTAAATTATGCATTTTAATGGAAAGTTCACAAGAAAGATGAACTGGCCATGCTCAGTACTTGTCATACTGTGGCTGGGCTATAAAAGGAAAAATAATAGGGAACAAAAAATTTTGAAAATCAATTATTCAATGTGTGCTAAAATGAAATATAGATTCTATGTTAACGTTTATATGTATGAGAATAACTCCCAGGGAAAAATTTGTTTCAACAACCTGGTAATAATATTCTATTTATTTTTAGTGGAAATGCTATTGTATATTAAAAGCATCATTTACTTGATGTTTAGTCCTGTTTGATAGGAAAAACAAAAATAGTATATTTTTTGCCTCTTAAAATTAGATGTAAATATAGATTGTTACCATAAAATCTATATCTCAGATTCTATTTACTTTTAGGCTAAGCATGCCTCAATAGGGCTTCACCTGCCTTGTCCGATAATTTCATTCAATTGTGTTTAACTGGTAAATAAGATCAACCTGATGAAATATGCCAAAATGCCTTTTAGCAATCAGGTCATTGTTAATTTGATGATTTGGGGTATAAATAGTTTGAGACAGTATAATGGCTAAAATTGGTAGACTAGTCAGTGCTTAGATTAACAATGATTAAAGAAGTACATTTTAAATAATTCAATTTTGATAAAATTTAGGCATGCTATCATTAGCAAAAGAAGCAGCTTAAATGAATAATAAATCCAGGAGATCCAGAAGGCAAAACTGAGCTGAACTATAGACAGGGGGTCAAACGCCCATAGTTGGCCAAACAAAGAGACATGTGAAGCATGAGACAAAAATGGGTTTTGTCACAATGGTAGAAAAGATATCAGCTAAGATAAAAATACCATGACATACTTTTTAATAATTTGTGTTAGAATATGAAATATGAATGTATCTTAGTGACAGAAATGTGCATGAACTAGTCAAAAAATATTTTAAGTATTTATTATTATTTAAAATCATTTATTAAAACAAAAAAATAAAGAGCCAATTTAGTCCTTTTTAAAGTTGGCAATGAATGTATAGAAAGCATATTTCTATAAAAGGATCTGATAAGAGTATCTCCCACTTTAAGAAGTACCAAAGGAGGGCAACAAGAATAATTAAAGGTGAAACAAAACTGCTGTAAAGAATGGTGAGATACACAGATTTACTTTCTATAGTCAATAGTTGTTTGTTAGTAGCCTAGGTGATTTTTTACCACAGACCATGTAAAAATTGTTCATGGTAAATAAAAAATTTTGTGTACTAGTTGCTGGAAAGAAAAATTCTGAGACTACAAAGAATACTGGATTATTTAATAAAGAAAGATGCTTAGATTTAATTTCTAGTACCTGAAGATAAATTATTATTCATTTGGGACAATATTTGATTGCAGCTTTTCTTGATGCCTAAACCAGATACATGATTTCATAATTTTATGAAAAAAGAACCTTTAAAATATAAGCATATAAATACAAAGTGCCTTTAAATTATTAAAGTAGAAGTGTTCACTTCCCATTTTTAAAGTTATTCATGGTTAGTTCCCAGTAGCTCTCAACACTTTTCAGAGAATCATGGATGCCGCTTATGAATGTGATAAAAATGTCCATCCTTACCCAGAAGTTCTTAGGCATTTCTCAGAACATTCTGCAAATAATTTTGGGGAACATTCATGAATTCTCTGAAGTCAAGCTAATAGCCACTGATATAAATTGTATGTTCTTAGGAACAGGATAATTAATAAGTGCTATACTAGTTGTATGGAAACATCAAAGCATCCATATGAATCTTCCCTACTGCCACTGGGATCCAAGAAGATGGTTTTAGATTGGGTCTATGAGGAAAAAAAAAAAAGGAGATTCCTGACCTGACCAGTGATTTAGGGTTGCTGGCAGACTACCATTCTATACAACCCACTTGAAGATATCTGTTAGCCCCTCTTAGTCTTTCATTTATTTCCCTCAAATGATCTAAATTATTCAGACAAAAAATAACCACAAATGTGCCTTTGAAATTCTTAAATATATTCTTAGTAATCCAAACAATTGCAGTGTGTATAGTTTTTACTTTTTTTATTTATTGATTGATTTTGAGATAGAGAAACATTAATTTGTTGTTCCACTTATTTATGTATTCATTGTTTGCCTCTAGTATGTGCCTTGATGGGGGATTGAACCCACAACCTGGGCATATTGGGGTGATGCTCTAACTCAGTGGTCCCCAATCTTTTTGGCAATGGACAGTTTTCATAAAAGACAGGACAGGGAAGTGTTAGATGGAAGTGGGGGAACTCAGAGAGCTCAAATGAGCTTTGCTCATGGCCTGTTTCCTAACTGGGGTTAGGGGACCCCTGCTCTAACCATCTGTCTAGGGCTGTGGTGAGGGTAGTTCTTAAAGTCCAACTTTTGGACTATAAATTAAAATGGTTGTTGTGTAACAAAGTATCGAAACCTGAAAATTGGATCTTTACCAACTGCACAATCTTGTTACAAAAATGAAGAGAAAATTCAAGTATATTTCTGGGTGAAGTTTTGTCTGAGTAATGTAGATTTTTTACCATAATTGTATCCCTCAGGCAATGATTATGACTATATTGCATATAAAATAGCTACAATTCTGGTTAATCTAAAAAATAACTAGTCAACACTATTTTAAAGCTAGTAACATGTTAGTACCATATAAATTATTTTATTTGTAAAATTTTATGCTTTCTGTTTTGAACTGTATACTGCATAATACACGTGTCTTTGACTAAATCTATAATACAATGACAACATTATTTCAATTTTACTAATATGGTTTTAAGTATAATAATGTAACACTTTATTTTCCTAGTGGTGAAGTATAATAGTTAAACACAATAATACTTAAAATTTTGAAGATCCTGTGAGTTCTACTCAAGGTTGAGAAGCATATTCTTTTGAGTTTTTAGAATTTATTTTTCTGCCTAAAAACACCCATCCAACCACATGCTTTAAAATAAACCCTTTCAAATAATTAAAAGATGCTTGGACAAATTACATATGACTTAAAGAGCTTCAGAATCAGAGTAACAGCATGGTAAAACTATTTCACTTAGCATCCATTTTCTTTCTGCAATTTCTATGACTTTTTACAGCACAATAAACTTTACTTTTTATGACAAACTTAGCATGATAGAAGATGGCTTTTCAAAAAAACACAAAAAACTATATAAAATGTTTTATTCATGCATCTGTGTATCAAAGATCATAACTGTAACTGTCATAGGCAAAATCTATTTCCCATGGGTAAATTTACATTAACATGGAGAGGTGTTTTGTTTTGCTTTTGTTTTTAATTAAGCTTACCGAATCTGGTTTTATGCTAAGCTAACAATGGTTGTGAACTATTTCAGCCAAGTGCAACACCTTTTTTTCCTCTGGGAATTTTAGTATTCTCTGGTATTCTTAGTATTCATTAACATTATAAGATATATTTTTGTAACATTAATTTTAAATGTGCTCATTTAGATATAGCTAATATAGTGAAAACATGAGTGAGCTCATTAATATAATAAATCAGTCAAACTTTTGATGAGAAACAATTGAAAAATCCAGTGGTGAGCTATACTTATAAGGTGCGATCTCTCTCTCTCTCTCTCTCTCTCTCTCTCTCTCTCTCTCTCTCTCTCTGTCTCTCTCTCTTTTGGTAAGAAGCATGTTAGTGTCTTTTAGAACCATTTGGAAAGACCAAGTTTGTATAGGAAATAACAGACAGAAAGTGTCCCTTTAAAAGTTCCAACATTGCTTTAGAGTATCTGTTCACATCCATGAGACTGCAAGGGTCTGAGGACACAGGGAACCTACATATACTGTTAGTAAATAATTATCCAGTAACACTTACTTAGCAAGTATGTTAATGTTATATGCTAGTGATAGAATTTAGATTCTAGTGGAAGAAACATCCAACACACAAATGATTTTAAAAATTAATAAATAAAATTTTGTGGTCCACATCAGTGTCATTTCAGAGAATACACTTAGCTACTTTAGATAGAAGTGTAGAAAAAGATCAATCTAAAAAAGTACTTTTTAGGCTGATTCCTTTTTTTTCCCCCTAGATCTCTGGGGAGAAGTAGGGAGGGACAGTGTGAAGAGGTTGCCCAAGGCAAAGTCAATGATAAACAATCTAGAACAGGATTGGCTGAGAAGCTGAACACCTCAAGAGCATTTGGAATTACAGGCCAGAATATTTAAAATAAAAAGAGGGCAGAGACAGGCTCTCAGGCTCTTTTCCTCGAAGACACTTGGGAGATGCTGCTGCAGCTGCCTGTGTTTCCCAATGAACAGTAGAAGGGACTCCAACTCCAGGCACAGCCTAAGATTAGGCTGGCCTGGCAGAGGGCGGCAGGGTTATTCTTCTTCGGGTGTTCTAGAGAGTACAGTCTCTGTGGCAGAAACCTACGTTCTTCTAAAATTGTGTCGCTTTGGTATGTAATGTTGATTTTGTTTGTAAACTAATCCCATAGAAATAAGATAATTAAAAACAGGAAGAATGATATGGGAACTCAGGAGGTAAAGATTTTAGCCATTTTTTTGTTGTTGTTCAAGTACAGCTGCCTCCGTTTCCCCCGCAACCACTCCCCCCAATGCTAGCCATCCCCATCTCCCACCCCTGATTCTAAGGAGGTTTGGGGAGGTAGACAAGATGGCAGAGGAGTGAATAGGATGATTCCTGATTATAGATGAGAAGGTTCTAGGCATATACAAAGGTGGGACAGATTCTTTTTATACAAAAGAGCATGTGGTACCGACTACATATTACTGTGCTGGACACTGTATGCAAGGTCAGAGTGGAGTTGCTTTTCATTGCACTTTACTTATCTTTTTTATTATCTACATAGCGAGTCAAAAATGGAACATTGGATTTAAGTGATTCTATTTTCACAACCTTGTAGAAAATATTTTCTCCTATCCAGGCCACAAATCCTCTCTTCTTAGCATCATAAACTATCAATTAAAACTAGGTCAGCAACTATAGAGGTTTAAAAAGCCACATTAATATCCCTGACATTTCTGCTGATGTTAGTTGTACTTCTTTTTGCTCTGTGCAGTGATGAATGCCCTCTGGAGTCTCAAATCATTAATGAATCTGTACTAAAACTAATAAACCAGGTAAATGGCATCTGATATTAGAATCTAAATTGTAAACTCTGTAAAAAATGTATTTCACATCAATATGTATTTTGTCGCATTTATTGTATATTAGAGTCACTTTCTATTTGAGTATATTCTTTAATAACCATATGGGAATGATTCAGAATTAGAAAATGTATCATCCTTTTTATGTTTAATTAAGTTATTACTCCTTGGATTTCATGGTTCTATGAGAGTAAGGTATAATTATTATGTAATCAGCCAAAGTAACTTCTGATTCCAGTTCCTCTACAGAGATCTTTTACCATGCACATAATGTTTCAACCCTCATTCAACTTACATAATTTAGAGCAAGAAAAAGAATTCTGTGCTCCCAAAAGTAACAAGCACTCCATTTTTGGTTATGAATACCCTGATTTTGGTCATTGTTTTTTGTGTGGCATACTCATGCAACAAAGATCAACACCACCACCAAAGACCTTGAGCTCTGCTGCCAGACAGGTATGTTTTAAAATCGTTTTGTTGTTTCTGATCTGTGATCTCAGGTGACCTAGTTAACACCCCTAAGTCTGTTCAAACCTGTAAAATGAAGATACTAGGTATTTAAGATCATCATCAGAATAAGGTTGCATAACATATTTGAAAAACTTAGCACAGTGCTGGCACATGCCAAATATTAAAAATTGAACATTATTATTAATTAGCATTAATGCAGATTGGATGTAAAATTGTGTTTCTATAAAATAGTAAAGTTTCCTTGTACTCTTTCAGCACTTCTCTATGTGATGTAATCATCCAAATCCTATCCATCATTCTGGATACCCAAAACTGGAAACCTGAGTGGTAACTTGGGCTATCAGATTGTATTTCAACTCAGTGTGAAGAGAGGAATTGGAATTAATTACTAAGAAGTGATAAATTAAGGGGCTCACACCAACTTAAGCATAAATTAAAAATAAACATCTGCTTATTCCTTTAACATTTTTTCAAAGACATGTTAGGGAAAAAAATGTTCTCAAAAGTTCTAAGTCATTCCTTTCAATAACTTTTCAAATGTTGAACAGACTTACTCTTCTTTCATAGAAAATTCTAATGTGACACATCATGGAATTTAGTCAGGAAAACAAAGGGGGGTCACAAAAGAAATACTCCTGGAAGAAGTTCAACTCTAAGCTATTGCCAAAAAATGCTGTTAAAAATATGCTTTTCAAATGGCATAAAACAATTTTAAAATATACAATCTATTGCTAAGTAGAACTGCAAAGTTTTACTTACTTTTATTATCCAATTGAAGATTATTTTCATCATGGCGCCCGCCTTTCCATCGTTTCTTTCAGGGCTTTTTCACTTTTGCGTCTTGGACTCTTTCTATGACTTTCATCAGATCTGTCTCACCCTTCAGAATTCAGCAGGAATACTGTCTCTCCAGACAAGCCTTCTCAGCCCACCCCATCAAAAGTACCCAGACGAAGAGCTATGCTCTATTCCAGCAGCCCATTTTCTTTACTTCATTCCACTTACACAAAGTTGTAAGATGGATGTATTTAATTTATTTCAATTTTTAATTTAGCTATCTGGTCTTCTCCATGCAAACAGGGACCATGGCTATCTCTTCAGCTAATATATGCCTAGAGTCTAGAAATGGGCTAGGCTTATATGAGAAGAGTTAGCACTCAGTAAAATTTTTCAAATTAGTGAATGAAGAAATAAGTTTAGTGTAGTTTTCTTCTGCTTATGGAAGGTGTAGTAAAGGAAATATGAGTTAAATTGGAAGCAAGAAAAGTCTGATATACTTGTTAAAACATCCGAGGGGAACTTCTGGCCAGGATGGAGGCATAGGCGGACACACTGTGCTTCCTAACACAACCAAAACTGAGGACAACAAAAATTTAGAAACAAAAAAACAACCAGAACAGACAGAAAATTGAACTGTACAGAAGTCCAACAACCATTCGTCCAGACCTGTAAGAGGGGCATAGTCAGCAGTCTCGGAGAGGGGTGGAGGCAGGAAAAAGTGGTTGCTGGCAGACTCGGGCACGCAGGGCACAGGCGGCTGTTGGCAGACCCCAGAGGCGCAGGTGACAACTAGCAGACCCCGGATGTGGGAGGCAATGAGCAGACCCAGTGAGGTGCGAAAGGCAGCTGGCTGTCCGAAGTCAAACATTCGCATGCAGATAAACCAGGTGAAAACGAGTAGCGAGATAGACCACACAACCCAGGGACCCAGCACCGGGAAATAAAGCCTAAAAGCACCGATTGAAAACACCTGTGGGGGTTGAGGTGCTGGGAGACACTCCCAGCCTCACAGGAGAGTTCATTGGAGAGACCCACAGGGTACTAGAACTTACACAAGCCCACCCACCTACCTAGAAACCAGCACCAATTTGCTTGTGGAAAGCGGTAGAGGGTGCTGAAATCCAACAGAGAACAAAACAAGCACCAGTGTTCCCTCTCGAACCCAACCCCCACATAAAACATCACAACCCAGCAACTAGGTTGCCCCGCCCTGGTGAACACCTAAGGCTCCATCCCTCACTGAGTAACAGGTACGACCAGACCCCCCCCCCCAAAAAAAAAAAAAAAAGGCTCAAATAGAAGAACAAATGAAAGCTCCAGAGCCAATACTTTTAAGCAACCAAGAGATCGCCAACCTATCAGATGCACAGTTCAAAACAATGGTGATCAGGATGCTCACAGAATTGGTTGAAATTGGTCACAAATTAGATGAAAAAATAAAGGCCACACTAAGTGAAATGCAGAAAAATGCACAGGGAACAAATAGGGATGGAAAGGAAACTGGGTCTCACTTCAATGGAGTGGTCCAGAAAGAAAAAAAAAACATACAATCAGAAAAAAATGAAGAAATAAGAATTTGAAAAAATGAGGAGAGGCTTAGGAACCTCCAGGACATCTTTAAACATTCTAACATCTGAATTATAGGGGTACCAGAAGGAGAAGAGGAAGAACAACAAGTGGAAAAGTTATTTGAACAAATAATAAGGGAGAACTTCCCCAAGCTGGCAAAGGAAATAGACTTCCAGGAAGTCCAGGAAGCTCAGAGAGTCCCAAAGAAGTTGGACCCAAGAAGAAACACACCAAGGCACATCATAATTACATTACCCAAGATTAAAATTAAGGAGACAATCCTAGAAGCAGGAAGAGAAAAGGAGACAATTACCTACAAAGAAATTCCCATTGGACTGTCAGCTGATTTCTCAAAAGAGACTTTACAGGCAAGAAGAGGCTGGAAAGAAGTATTCCAAGTCATCAAAGGCAAGGACCTACATCCCAGATTGCTCTATCCAGCAAAGCTTTCATTTAGAATGGAAGGGCAGGTAAAGTGCTCTCAGTTAAGGTCAAGTTAAAGGAGTTCATCATCACCAAGTCTTTATTATACGACATGTTAAAGAGACTTATCTAAGAAAAAGAATAAAAATATGAACAGTAAAAAGACAGCAAATACAGTTATTAACAACCACACCTAAAACAAAAGCAAACAAACAGAACAGGAACAGAACCACAGAAATGAAGATCACATGGAGGGTTAGCAACAGGGGAGTGGGAGGAGGAGAGGGGGGAAAAGGTACAGAGAACAAGTAGCATAGACTGTAGGTAGAAAATAGAAAGGGGGAGGGCACGAATAGTATGGGAAATATAGAAGCTAAAGAACTTATGACACATGGACATGAACTAAAAGGGGCATTGTGGGTGGGAGGGGGTGTGCAGGGAGAGGGGAATGAAGTGGGGGAATGGGACAACTATAATAGCATAATCAATAAAATATTTAAAAAAAAACAAGGGGAGACTACTATTTACTGACTTGTATGTGTAGTAGGCCTACAGCAACAAACGCTGTAGAGTTTGGGCATAGAAATTTGGGAAACTTTATTTTACAGACAGTCCATGAGTGAGGATAGAATATGTATGCTTCCAGAATGTAGAATAATAACAGAAAAAGATCACAAAAACACCAGTCTTCAGAGGGTAGGTAGAGGAGAAGCCTGTTTTATAGATTGAAAAGGATCCACAGCAATAGAAAGAAGACAAGGAAGAGTTTCATGGAGACACAGACAAAGAATAATTTAGGAAGCAGGGAATGAGCAACTAAGCCAAAGGTTGCTGACAGCCAAGGAAGAAAATAAATAGAAAATGTCATTTAGCTTTGTCAACATGGAAATTACTAGGACGTGAGCAACAGTACTTTCAATGGAGAAGGCTGGAGTGAGTTGAATAATGAATTAGAGGCAATAAAGTGGAAATAGTGTGAAGGGGACTATTCAGGAAGCTCTACCAAGCAGGAAAGGACAGATCCATAATCCTTTATGTGAAAACTTGAGGTCATGTGTATTTTATAATTCTCATAATTTCACACTTAAGAAAGGTCAGGAAACATCTATTGTATATAAGTGACACCACTATGAACTTTTAACAGCACCTCAAAATCAAATATTATATTAAAATTCCATTAATTCAGGGGAGTTAAATTAATGAATATTCATGCTAAGTTAAGACCATAAGTTGGCATTCGTCAGTAAAGATCTGATATAGTTTTGACCAGCTCTATGAAACTTAAAAAAAAAAAGTTTGGTTTTCAGTCTCATTGGATACCTGGATTGTGGTTGAAGAGTTAAGTAGAAAAAATAAGGTAGTAGCTGGACAGAGATTTGCCTATAATAGTTTTCTTTGGTTTTTTATTGCTGAAGTTACCAAAACATATTTTTTAAATAATACTGAGGATCCTAATAAATATTGAGGAAGATAGGGGATTTCTAATAAAATTCAGGTCCCTGAGAAGTCAATTTGTAAGAAAATCCGGAGGACACAGAGAGGGGCTGGCATTTCATAGAGAGCTTTAAATAACACCCAATGAAAAGAAAAGAAAAGAAATGGTACAGATACAGAGAATTTATTCACTTGGTAGAGGAAGATTCATTTTTAATAGTTTTTATTTTCTCTGTGAAATGCAATAAAAAGATATTGCCAGAGAATTTAGAGAATGGAGAGTCCACTGTTTGAGGATGAAATAGTGTTTAAGGAATATGGGAGAGCAAAAATTACTAGAAAAAAATGCTCTGCAATGTGCCATTTGTATCAACATAGTTAAACTCAACAAATTAAGTTTAATTCACTCAATCTGGATTAAAATATTTGAAAGAGCCTATGATGTTACAAATCTGTTCTAGGCATTAAAATAGAGAAGGAAATAAGAGAAAGTCACTGTCCTGTAAATTAAATCCTAATAGGAGAAAATTTTTAATTTAGGGTAAACATAATAAATTAAACACTCAAAAATAAGTTAGGCACATTTCTCAATTCATTTAAGCTACTTGTGTAGAAGAATATGGGAATCAACTCTAAGGTCAGGATTTTCAGAACCAGTGATGATATATATCAAATTATTATAGCCAAATTAGAATGAGAGAAATTGATAAAATAATTCATATAAAATCATTATTTCTGACCTCACATAATCACATGATGAAAATTTCTGCATAACAATAGATTTAATATTAAGATAAAAACAATAATGAATACATCAAGATAATGATTTTTTTTTTCATTAAATAGTTACTATCTTAAAAGTTACCATAACCTTTCATTGTCATGTGTGGATCTGAGAGAATGTTTGAATCCTGTGCTACAGACAACTAGTTTTATTTTACAAATTCATTACAGGCAAGCACCTGAATCATATTAGCAATTGCAAATCATGTAAAACACATTTCCTTCACTAGCCATGGCATTTTGTCTGGGAGAAACATCTTCCTTCCCCTCCCGAGGGAACCATATGATATAAAAGATTCTCACTGAAAATGTGTATCAAGGATTGTTTCTTGATTACAGTGTCATGCATCATGGTGCTGTGGTTTAAAGTCTTTGTACTTCCCTTCAAAACAGTCGTTTCTGAGCACTTTTGTATCAGCAACTCAAAATGTAATGTCCTGAAAACTGATGATCAAATTGCAAACTGAAATGAATACTTTTTTTTATATGAATTAGTGCAACTCAGTCTATTTCATTTTTTATGTGGTTTCTAAAACTTGTTTAGTCGTCTACCAATAAAACATATTCTCAGTACTTTTAAAGATTAATAGTTCAGCAATATGTGGTGCAACAGCAAGATAAAAATTAAATAAAGGCTGATGCCCAGAAAACTTACTTTTTTATTTTGGGATATAAAGGACAAAAACAAAAAACCCTGCATATTGGTCTCAAGTGCCTTTTAACCGGCAATGGGAAAGCAACTGTACTCAACATACTAAATACAGATCAAATTTATACGCTTTATTTGAAACCCTCCGATTATTTAGGTTCTATTACACTGAGTGAATCAAGGCCCATACACAGACGCACTGCAGAAGCAGATTTCACTCAAGGATTTAGGTCATCTATGGAACAGTAAGCAACCCCTGGGGAGAGCAGTGTTTTAGGTTCCTTGGCAATTTTTCAGCTATCGATACAGAAAAAAAATAGGCGGATAGAAATTATGGACTATCATCATAGGATTACAAACCCTAACTACTTTATTTTAAAATAAAGATAAATGAATTTCAACAATATGTCTCATTTGTAAGAGAATCATCCTTCTGAATGTGATATGTTGAAAATTACAAGTCATGTTGGTTCTATTGGGTTGGCCAAAAAAAGTTCATTTGTTTTTTTCTTCCATAAAATGGCTCTAGTAGCACTTAGTTGTCTTTAACTTCATTTGAAACAATTTTGTTAGGTTGTATTGTGACAGCTGTCATATCAGCATACATTAAAAAAAAACTTATGAAAATTTGTGAATTTTTGTGTAGCTGTTGTGATATTGAAAATGGAAGAAAATGCACATTTTTGGCATATTATGCTTTATTATTTCAAGGAAAGTAAAAATGCAACTGAAATGCAAAAAATGATTTGTGCAGTGTGTGGAGAAGGTGCTGTGACTAATCGAATGTGTCAAAAGTGGTTTGCAAAGTTTCATTTTGGAGATTTCTCGCTGGATAATGCTCCACGGTCGGGCAATACAGTTGAAGTTGATAGCGATCAAATCGAGACATTAATTGAGAACAATCAGTGTTATACTATGTGAGAGATAGCTGACATACTCAAAATATCCAGATCAATAAAGTTATTGGTGAAAATGAAAAATGCATCTTTCACTTTATGGAAAAAACTATATGGATTTTTTGGCTAACCCAATACATTCTAGGGTCATTTCCTAATGGGGAAATATGCTTCCAGTGAGTAAACTATATTAGACATGACTTTTGAGACTTATCACATGGCAAGTCAACTCACTGAGGACTTAAATCTACATGAGGAAGATGAATTAAGTGTTAAGTGAATTCTCTTCATTCAAGACTTTAAGTCTGATAAGAACGGGTGATCTCAGAGATCCATTAAACAGATGAAATGCCTTTCAAATCTAGGTTACTGACTTTTATCTGTTTTACTTCATTAGGGTTCCAAATGTCCAACAATGATTGTGTTTAATTATTATGTTGTTGGCTTTAGTCTATTTCATACATTAAAAAAAACACCCCACATTGACATTCTCAAAAAAGAAATACAAATTAAATAAATAAGTATAGATTGTGAAAAGCTATAACTTTTAATACTCTTTGTGTAATCCCAGAGGGAAAAATGCTTTGAAATGGAATGTTTCACTTATTTATTTAGTTATAATAAATATAAAATAAATACAAATTTTAAATATATATAATAAGTACATATGAAAATCTATATATAATAAGTACATATGAAAATCTGGTTCCTTTATTCTTGCTTTCCCTAAAGATTCAAGTGCAAGCAGTTGAATCTTTAATGATAAAAACATGTACAGTGTACTCACTCTGGGCCAATGACTTACAAAGCTTGCATTTAAACCCAGGCAGTCAGGCTTTAAAGTACGTGAAAGAACCAATAAGTTCTTTCACAAATACTTTTTAAAAATTTCATCAAAATCTACTGCAACTGAATGGCCCTCAAATGAGCAATGACTACAAAGCATCAGGCTAGATGCTTTGAAGTCTTCTACATGATATGAATGTCAGAAGCTCACGGCCCAGCACAAGGAAAAGCTGTGAATAAATGCAACATTTAAGTGGTACAAATTAGTGTATTATCTGGATACTGAAAATAATGCCACCTAGGAACATCTGGAAAGACTTCCCCAGTTTGACTACAGTGTTTTGTGTGGGCACTGTTCTAGTTTTAGTGCTGAAAAGGCCCACTTTCTGGCAGCCCCACAGTGCGTGGCAAACCAGGATGACTGATCATGGGGCACAGCTTAGCCGAAGCAGCACTCAACCCAAAAGAGCGGAAAGCAGACACTCAGACAAGTACACGGATGTGCACAACAGTGGTGCTCACAATACCTCCAAGTGGAAACATCCCAAATCTCTGTTAATCAGGATGAATGAATCAAGAAAATATAGTACATACATACAGTGGAATATTATTCAGCCATAAAAAGGAATGAAATACTAATGTATACAATAATATGGATTAACCTAAAAAAAAAAGTCTAAGTGAATGAAGCCAGACACAAAAGGTCATGTATTGTATGCTTCCATTTATGTGTAATATCCACAATTGATATACTCAAAATTGTCTGTTGCCAGAGGTCATGGGGAGGGGGTGCAACTATTTGATGATCATGGAATTTTCTTTTAGAATGACGTAAAAATTTTAGCACTATACAGAAATGGTGGCTGCACAACACGGGGAAGGTACTAAATGTCACTGAATTGTTCACTTTCAAATGGTTAATTTTAAGTTATGTGAACTTTACCTCAGTAAAAATATGCACTAATCAAAACTCAAGGCAACAAATAGAACAAACTTAGACACACCCTAATGCATTCTACTCTACAAAACATTAAAGAACTAGTCTTACAAGGTACATATCATTTAGCAGGATAATCTATAAGAATTAAAGGATCAAATGATATTAATTAATAAAGAATATGCCATCTTTGCTGTTTTAATTTTCATAAATGTATCTATGAAAGAAAACATTAAAGCGATATTTTGATAGTAGAGCCTAAAGATAGTCATAAATAGGGGTGAATTAAAATAATTATTGACCTTAATTTTTGCTTCTTGTATAACGTGTTACCGATGCACTGTCTACAGTGTTATAAGAAAACATAAGGAGCAATAGTTACATCTGCTTAAAAATATCACCCAATATAAGCATAGGAATAGCCTTTTTGACCAGAACTGACTTGCTAAAAGCCATGTGGTAATAGTATTTTAGCAAATTCCCTTTAGGAAAATAATTTCATTCTTTTATTTTTAGGATTTAGTGGAACAAAGAATGTGCAGCAACTACAATCTGCATCAACTGAAGCATTAAATCTTGTGATTTACTTGTTCATGGGAGCATATGAAATCAGACACAATATTCCTACTGAGAAACAATATTCTTACTACCATTTAAAGATTCTTTTTCACTAAGCCAACGGGAAAACTGAAAATTAACCTTAGTACTTAATCTTTGATACTATAAATCTTGCTTACCAGGTTATGACCTTTTTATTCAGTTGAAATGCAGCTTCCAAATGCACCATTGATTTTTCTTACAGCATATCAACTCATCTGTACATGAACTGATAGGCAAATGAAATTCTAGCTCTCAAATTAGATTTAGTGCTCTCACTTTAGTTTCTAGTTTCCCATTATCATTCCTTCACTGACAAAACACATCACTTCAAAACTAGAGCACATAATGATTAGAAATTATTATGCAAAAATATATTTGTCTTTATTTGCAGAACCCATTGTTTTTATTATTGTTAAGTATTTATTTTTTGACAGAGCAGGTGATTACTTTTTTGGCAACATTTACTGTGGATCTTCTAAATTAAATGTAATTATCACACCACTTACATATCAGAGAGAACATTTTATTATGCACAGCTCTGGTTGGCATCCTCGGATTTGCATGGTATACAGCTCTGATGCACACCTTTCCCTCAAGTAAGCAATCCATATAACTGAGTACAGAATGGCTTTTCCAAAATTCATTTAGTATATTTCTATGTAGTTCAGTAGGGTTTTTTTGGTTATTTAACTGTCCTGTGACTTTGTTAGCTGCAAAATCATTCAATGAACACTAGATAAAAGTCCTAAAAAGACGTATGTCTAGAAATTGTGACTGATCCCAATGGTTGAGATGATAAGAAATTAACGAAATCAGTAATAAGTAATTCATGATGTCATACATTATGTTCAATATACACTACAAAAATCCTGAGAAAAGAGAGAGATGACTTCCAGTCACAATGATGAGAAAAACTTCTGTGAGAAATTTCAGATGGTGTAAACAAAATTGTGGAATTAGGAAATGCAGGCTGTGTTTGCATCACAGCAATAGGAGTGGGAACACAGACCAGAGAGGAGAATAATAAAAATGAATATAATTTTGAAAACCAAAAAATAAGTTTTGGCTTATTGTAACATATTCTAAATAATGAAGTTGAGAATTTTAAAATAAATCTGTAGGCAATAATAAATTTTTGGAAGTTTTTCATCCTCCCCCAGAAGAAATCTGAACAACAAATTTAATGTGGCAGTACCAGCGTGACCCACTGGGGATCAGGCAAGGACTAGGGGCCACAGAGCCAGATAGGAGATGATTATCATATTCTGTATATGAGGTGATGAGGCCCCAATGGGGCAGAGGCAATACATTTGGGAAAAGAAAAAGTTATCCACCTTAAAAAAAAAACAAATAATTGTACCAAATAAATAAAATGCCATGATTATAAGAATATAGTGTTACAATTCAGAAGCAGGCTGATCGGTGGAAACAATGATCAATTTTAGGTAGAAGATCACATGTCCAGTTCTCCTGGGTTCATCAGCTTATATCTGTCACCTGGATATAATTAATAATAAGGCTTATTTAAAATAGTTTCTTTCTCAAAAACATCATGAATTGGATAAATTTTATGGGAAACATACTTAGTAGAGAAAATCCAAATAAATTGTACAACATACAATAAGAAATATAAGAAATTAGAATAAAATTAAGGTTAGAAAGAAGAATTTGAGATTCATTTATACAAAGAGGGGCTTTATTTATGGGAACACACTAACTTACTAAATGAGAAGGTGAATACATAAGTCAAACACTTGCTTTCACAGCGTGGAAAAAAGTAAAGGTATTGGAGGGTCCGTCAGTCAGAAGAGGCAAACCAGCATGGTGCCATGCTGTGGGAACCAAAGACAAAGATTTGCAACTACGTAGGTAGACCCCTGTCAAGTTATGCAGATATCAAGGAATTAAAGACCAAGGTGAGCTCAATGATTTTGTGACAAAAAAAAACTACACAAGAGTGAGTCTCTGGAATCTGAAGAGTAGGATATAGATGCATTATATACAACCTATTTTTTTTTACCTCTCTGCTTGATTTTAACTTATTTGCCACTATAAAATAGCTACTTCTCTTTGCTCCATCCCTCCCAAATGGTGCAATAACATTATCTGCTGCTGGAAACTGGCAGCAACACATCCATACACCACTGCCAAATGTCTCCCAATCTAAAGGTAGTTTCTTCTGATGGGTTGTCTTTTGCACAGGCAATGTGATGATAATTGTTTAAAGAATAGTGTTTTTAGCTTCAGATTCCACAATCCAGATTTTAAACTGTTATTGAGTGAGTGGCTGATAGTGAACTGAACACAGCACTTTTATGCTTTGAATTCACAGTTGGATTTTTCAAGGTCAAAAAGACTAGTATGTGTTTGAAAGAAACGTAGGAGAGAATAAGTCAACAATGAAGAGAGACAACTGCCACTCCTGTGTGCTTGAGGAAGAGGGATCTCAGAGGAGGCAGGAAGGAGTCAGGGATGGAGAGTTAATGGAGGGAAGGTGCACAGGAAATGTAACTATGAATAAAGATTACAGGGAAGAAAAATGTGAGTTGAGGAAACTGATATTTCCTGTAGATATAGCTTTATAACTAAATTGAAAAGACCTTTAGAGAACCAGAAGCTGTATGTTATTTAAAACAAAAATAAAATAGTATATAGAATATATGCCCAGTGATAATAGCTTACATATTCTCAAACATACTTTACATGTGAAATGTTTGGGCAGCTGTACTCGGCATGCTGTCTCTACATCTCTTCATCTATGCATATGCTAATTATTCTTTCAGTCCCTTCTCAAGTCTTATGTCCTTCCCCAGATCTGTCTTGGCTGCTCTAGCCCACAGTGATACCTCATTGCCCTGAATACTCAGCACTTGCTCAGTGCCTCACATATGTGATACTTCACCACCTGAAGCTCTGGATTGCTCTTTCAAATTACAAACATGTATTGCTTATAGTTTCAGAATGATTGCAACTTCATATGGGTTAAAAACTATATAATTTATTTTATATTGGATTATATCTTTATTTTATTTTAAATTCAACTTCATTTTCATTGTTTATACTATTACACATGTCCCCATTTCACCCCTTTGCCCCTTGGTGCCCACTTCCCTCAGGCCATCACCACACAGATTCCATGTCTATGGGTCATACATACATGTCATTTGGCTAAGCCCTTCACCTTCATTCATCCAGTCCTCCGTTCCCTCTGACAGCTGTCAGTCTGTTCCATGTATCCATGCCTCTGTTTCTATTTTGTTAATCATTTTATCTTGTTCATTAGAGTCTACATACAAGTGAGATCATATGGTATTTGTCTTTCACTGCCTGGCTTATTTCCCTTCGCATAATAATCTCCAGGTTTATCCATGCTATCACAAAAGGTAAGAGTTCTTTCTTTTACTGTCATATAGTATTCCATTGTGTAAATGTACCACAGCTTTTTTATCCACCCACCTACTGATGGGCATTTGGGCTGCTTTTAGATCTTGCCTATTGTAAATAACGCTGCTATGAACATGGAGGTGCATAGATGCTTTCTGATTACTGTTTTGGGATTCCTAGGATATATTCCTAGAAGTGGAATCATTGGGTCAAAAGACAATTTCATTTTTAATTTTTTGAGGAAACTCCATACTGTTTTCCACAGTGGTTGCACCAGTCTGCATTCCCACCAACAGTGCACTAGGGTTTCCTTTTCTCCACAACCTCGCCAGACTTGTTTGTTGATTTACTGATCGTAGCCATTCTGTCGGGTGTAAGGTGATATCTCATTGGGGTTTTAATTTGCATTTCTTCGATGAAAAACTATATAATTTTTTATTTATACCATGGCAATTCTTCTAATCTTCTTAGGTAAGCTAAATAAAAAATACAATGATATGTATATGCCACAATCAAATGATGGGGAAATTACATAAAAAGGAAGATATTTTCTTTTTTTAACTTTTATGTATGTATGTATTTATTTATTTATATTTTATTGATTATGCTATTGCAGTTGTCCCATTTTTTTCTCTCCTTTATTCCCCTCTACCCTATACTATGCCTCCCACCAGCTTCCTCCATCCCTTAATTCATGCTCATGGGTCGTGCATATAAGTTCTTTGGCTTCTCCATTTCCCATACTATTCTTAACCGCCCCCTGTCTATTTTGTACCTACCATTTATGCTTCTTATACCCTGTACCTTTTCCCCCATTCTCCCCCATCCCCTTCCCCGCTGATAACCCTCCATGTGATCCCCATTGCTGTGATTCTGTTCCTGTTCTGGTTGTTTGCTTTGAAGAAGACAAAAGAAATAATGATTTAAGGAACAAAATACTTCTATAAGAAAATAAATATTCATATAGGTTTGCATATCTTCAAGACTACATCTTATATATAATTCATCTTCTATTAAAACTGAATAATTTCATGTTTTCAGGTGTTTTCATTCCATTGATCAAACGTATTTAAATAAAACCCAACTCACAGGTTTCTGTTGCAGTCAGCCCCACAATGTGGTGAGAATTTATCATTTATAAGTTTGACACTGTGACTTAGTACATATATCACCTACCTGGCTCATTTACCTGGCAGTAGCTCACAAGCCTCCTGTCACACAGCTCATCTTCTCACACTTCATCTTTTACCAGAGTACATTTCTCCTTCTGCCCAGGAAAAGGGACAAAACATATTTCATGTAAACTAGAGTTTTGTGTGTATAATTTCCTTTATTCACAGCACTAAAACTCACTGAGTACTGAACTACATGTGCATTTGATGAGGGCTTTCCTCGCTGACTCAAAAGAGAGTGGGGTTTCAATGTTATTTCTGCAGAGCTACTGTAGAGAAATATCCTTGTCTGTTATTAGTGACGTGGTCTTTTAGGGTTTCCCATCCTTTTAAAAGGCTACCAAAATTTCAAACACCGAAGTTCTTTTGTTGTAGAATAAGTTTCGTTTAGATTATATTAACCAATTCATTGAACACCTCTTCTTATTGTTAATATGTGGCATTTCATCTTGACTTATTATTAGTTATGTACTGTCTGGTCTTCGCCTTTGTGTGCTTGATTTTTTTAAGCCTCCAGTAAATAAGTGTCTGCTGCCTGACATGCATTATAAAGAATCCTAAACAGATTTGCCCATGAAAGTGAAATTTGATCATAAATAAATATCTAACATTCAAAATATTTGACCACATCATTTTGGGGGGTTTATGTTCAACACACTATTTTTCTCATTCTAGATTCATCCATGTAGTATGTTTTTAATAATTGACAGTCACATAAATAGTCATTTTGCTTTTTAGTGGCATTAGAGGATTGCCATCTCTTTGCCCCCAAAAGTGAATTTCTTGCACATTTCTTGAGCTCTGCTGTTGGATGAGCATGTCTTTCCACATTTATCGAAAATTTGTTTTCATGTGATCTAATAATGGACTTCTTAGTCCAAACTAAATCCAAAATTTATTTTCACTAATTTAGACTAATTAACCTTGGTAACACAAGCTTTTAAAGATTTATTTGACATCAAAAATTACTTTCATGGGCCTAATGCAAAAAAAATTCAAATATGAATTTAATTCTTGTTGCAATGTTTGTTTTCTCTACGTGATAGTCAAGAGATCATTTTTAGTGATTTTCTGGGCAAATAATTTGTATAGTAGGTAAATTCTCTCTTATACTGTCCGTAATAATATTTTTATTTTGATAGCAAGTGAATTTACAAGATATGTTGGTTTGGTCTTTCCAACTTATATGAGAGGGAACCCCCCCAAAATGGAATATCATCTGGAGAGCAGGCCTCTGGTAGTACAGGCTTCCCCTTCTAGCTGAGTGTTCTAGGAACCTGTCTGCATCAGCATATCAGCTGACATTGTTGTGAGAAGCTGTGTTTGGCTTCAATGAATTGTTTTTGAAGACTTTTTCAACAAATTTGCCTATTTCGTGATGTGTGATTTATGAGTGTTCCTGCCCACATGGCACTGAATGTTTAGCAGTTTTTGACCTAAAACAGCATGACCCCTTGCCCCACCAAAACAGCATGCCCCTGTGCCCCACCATCTCTGTTCACTCAATCTTGCTCCTGTTGACTTTTTTTCTTCCCCCAGATGGGAGAACAAAAATTCTTCAATGGAAAACATGTTGCTGATGTGAAAGAGGTGAAACAAAAAATTACAAAAGCTTTAAAAGGCATCAAAATTGGTGAGTTCAGAAACTGTTTCGAGCAGTGGAAAAAATGTCTGATGTGTGTATTGGACTGAATAAAGAGTACTTGAAAAGGGACTGAAGTTTAACCATGTAAGAATTAACACACAACTTTTTATAAATAAATTCTGGGGGGATGGGGTTTGGTCCCACTCATAGATATACCACTACACTAAACTTTCTGGTGTTCTTTCACCAAACCAAACTTTGCAAAATTGTAAAACAAATATATTGATAAATGTAACCCCAGATCTAAACAGCTTTTTAAACCTAAAGTGCTCAAAAAAGAGTCAGTGAAAAAGTGATCTATTATCAGAGTGTCTACTAAACAAATAGATAATATTCCGATTTGGAGCACTTTTCTAAAAAATTCATCATGTCCAAGTACCAAAGATAATTTCTAACATCAATTAGCACATCCTTGCCCTACATTGGAATCATCATATGTAAGGTGCTCTATCTTTTGAATATTAGTTATTGACATCAATAATTTTTTTCAATTTTCCATATGATTTGATGTTGCTTTTATAAAAAAAGAGATCACTTTTATCAACTTCAATATGCCTGAAATAGAATACTTGTACCACACTGACAGGCAGACAATACCAGGGGAGTTATTCACACATTACTTATCAGATGCTTTGGGAAAAACACAGTTTTCATTGTCAATGTCAATTATTTATTATTTTGTTGTCATAGCCATCGTGTACCGCAGTTGTAGGATTTCTTTTGTAGAATACGACCTGTTTCATGATTTAGTGTCAAAGCAAACTTTACAGAAGAATAATACTCATGAATAAATGTAATCCTCAGTAAGAGGTTTAGTATTTTGAACATGTTATCTTCCTCTTTTACCCCCTTTTCAAATTTCAGTAAAGTACTTGATCGGCTTTGTTTGTAGTTCTTATTGAAATGTTTTCCAAGTGATTAGTTTTTTATCTTAAAGTATTTTTACACATTATATAAGTATATTTACTTTCTAAGTCTTTCTTATTTCTAGGATAGTTACTTTATTTCTAGAAAGCCCTTGAGCAGAAGTCAAGCCAGTGAAAACATCATGGGCATCATAAACAATGGTGCCCATGGGCACCATGGGCAATACTCAAAATTGTTTTGAGTATTGTCAAAACAATACTCAAGCCATTATTCAATTTTAGAAAAATATATACTCGAGTAATGTATAATGAAATGTCCAAGAAGCACTTGTGCCGTGTTATTAAGTGCTAAGACTAAACAAGGAGTAAGAAGCATCTCCTGAAGAGGTTTACGCTTCAGCTTGGTCAGTCTTCTGGTGGTTAGTTATGGCGGCCACAGGAGCCCGAGGGAAAGAACTCAGGGGACAGAGGGGTGCTTGGTGTGTGTGCTCCTGTTCACTCCTGTTTTAGACAGAATGCAAGCATAAACAACCACATCTGAAGACCCACCAGGTGCCGCTCAAAGCAGCTGCAGAAATGAGTTAAAGGCCCATAATTCTGTGCAGGAAAAACACAAAAGAGCCACTGGTCATAGATTAGAATCCTCAACACACATTTTGTAGACCAATAATGAGCATGTTGAGTAGCATCAATCAGCTTTAGGCAGAAGTGTAAAATATAACATTGGGAAATCTTCTACGTCCTCTTTATTTAGACACCTGGCTTAAACATACTTAAAAAGAGAGAAAATTGTGGTTGATGATTAGAATGTAGATTTTGGCCTAATGTAAAAAGAGTTTAGAAAAGCTTAAGTGCTTTATATGCTATACTTAATATATTAATATTAGTTTTCAAATGTGTTATTAGTTTTATTATTTATTTGTAAGTATAGAGAAGGGAGTAAGAGACTTCACTTCTGCTTAATCAATTAGAATTTGATTTCCCAATAAGGGATCTATTAGGGTCTATAACGAGGGCTGGACTGGTGAGTTTTGTAAACTAGGCTTCCTCTATCTGACAGGAAGGGTTATAGTGCTACAATAGCTTTAATATTTCTTCTGACTCCTATTCCTAAATAAAATGTTACTAAAAACCATCAATTTTGGGGGCTGGGCTCTAAAAGTCTTGTCTGCTTTTCCCCCCACAAGGTATATATTCAGTATTATTTGCATATTATAAGGGCCCTATAAAACTTTTAGAGAGCAAGTCCCTAAAATGGTTCCTTTCTCTGAGAAGTAGGCTGAGCAATAAAATGTCACATACTGTTTAGTCTCTACTAGGTTGAAACTTGAAACAAGTATCACAGCTTACTGATGAGCAATCTTCCTCAAATAATGAATTTTTTCTATCATATTCTATGTGAAACAAATGCAAAAGGAAAACATTTCCCCCAAAATGACTCTGTGAACCTAATATGAACAGCACACTAATCTTCATTACGTGGCAGAAGTTACTTAAGCTACTTAGCTCATAGGATAACAATGATTTGAATTTGCCTTCAATGGAGAAAACAACTACAGTACATTTTCCATTTAGAATAAATGTTGTTTAAATGAGGTTTAATTTTAGAATATAGTTATAAGGCACCTTCTGATTAGAAATCCTGCTGTTCAGATGTGATTTTATTTCAGAAAATCTGCAGTTACAAATTCCATTTTCTTCAGAATGCTGCCATGTAAATGATGTTTTTGAGTGGAATGCTTGCTGTTACCAGCTACCTTCCACTCACGGGACTGCCTTCTGAGCGTGCTTTCAATTAGGAACTCTCAGTAAGTTCACTGCGAAACCCCCAAACACCCTGCTTCAACTCTGCCACTTTGACTTATCAGGCCATTTTGAAACTCAGTCCCTACTGTTCTTGATGTTAGGAGTCATCCAAAGAAGAATAAATAAAAATCATGTACAAGAAAAGAATTGTTTTAATTACCCAATTTTTAAGTGTTTGTGCCAAAAGGACAGATGGTATAGTCCCAACACACAAGGTCATGCTTCTTTGGAAATCTAATCACAGTGTCTACCTCCTATCGTAAATACTTCTATCCATAAGCACTTGTAACCGTATTGAAAGAGATGAAGCCAGTAAGTATAAATCTGTGTTTTAATCACTCAGAATGCAGAGAAGGTAGCCCTAAAAGTTACCAAATGAAAGAAAGAATAAAGGGCAATAAAGAAGTGTCAGAGAATATCATCCTTACATTGCAGTAATTGAAAAGCACAAGGATTTACAACACAAAAATCTATGCCACTTCCCATTTGTTGTAATCCCTTCTTCATCTAGTTCAAATGAGCCTTGTTTCAGAAAAACCTCTAGTAATCATCATATTGACACTTCATCTAGACTGAGTGCTAATGAACCACGATCTTTCTGCCACAATTTTTATCCAAGAGCTCCCGCTGCCACAGCCCATCAAAGAAACAGTGCCAGGAACACTCTCAATCTGAAAAATACTCTCCTCTTTCAAAAGCTTTGTTTTCCAGTGCAGGGGGCTATTTGTTCCTGAATACCATTCTCCCTGCTCTATTTCAATTGTCAGCATGACTTACAACGAAATGAAGCAAGAATAAAAATGTTCCCTTCATTGTCAATTTGTGTCTTTCTTTATCCTTTCCAAAATATCATGATTTTCATTTAGACCAAGCCCTTTAGAAGAAATTCTCCAACAGCAGCCATGTACATTCCTGATCTTAAATTAACTTACGGGAATTTTTGTGTGTAAGGGACAGAAGAATATTGTGAGGAAAGGGAAACAAAGAACTTCTAGTAAAAAAAAAAGCCTCTTGTCTTGAAGCTATTGAGCAAATCTATTTCATATTAATGGTACTTTCTTAATTATGTCTTCCTATTTTTTCCCTTTTCCTTGGCTTTGTAAGAATCATCAGTTTCATACAATTTCTTTGTTGTTCTCAGTCTCTTCAGAGCTCTGAAGCTAATGTAATCCTAATAGAGACAGTCAAGCTTTACTTTTAAGAAGAAGACTTCTATTACTCTTTATTAATGTATTTTCACTGTTTACATGATAAGAAGCCAAATAAAGAATCATCACTACTTCCTGCTCTTCCAAGAAACAACATAGTCTCTTAAATTGATGGTGTATCAGTTTATCTGTAGATAGTCATCTACACTGATGTATATATTTATATATTTCACTAATCTGGTAATGTCAGGTATTTCAATGCATATTTGTCTTCTATTTTAGACACTGATTATAGCACCAGCTTCATCAAAGGACTGATGTGCCCTTGTACACAACTTCTCAAAAAATATTTCTGTGTTTGCTGCTTAACTTCACAATTGCCCACATTCTCTTAAACTGACTCTGATCAGGTGTCTGATGCATCACTCTAAAAAAGTCATCTTATTAAGATCACATTCCAGATTTAATGATCAATTCTCTGAATTCACCTTATTCCACTAGCATCAGCCCCAAAATGTGTTCCTTGCTTGGCCTCAAAAAAACCACACTCTGTCCTCCTTTTCTCTCACTGACATCTTCATTCAGTCTTCTTTGTTCAGTCTTCTTTGTTGTTTTACTGCATTCACTTGACCTGTACATACCGAAATGGCCCCAGGGTTCAGGATAAATGTCTTCCCATTGTAATGAACACTAATCCCTAGGAAATGGCATGCCTCTCCATGGCTTTAAATGCCATCTACTTCCTGAAGACTCTCCAATTGAATGCTTCATCCCAGACAGATTCCCTGAATTCCTCTTGCATGTATAAGAAAAATTTCATTTTTAACATGGGTGCAGCAGAAATGACGATGGTTCTCAAAGCTTTGTGCTGTTACTTATAGCATAAAGCAGATGAGAAAGGGTCATTCAGTCAAAGACTACATTTCTCTCTTGCCCTTTTTAACTTAGGTATAGAATGTGATCTTTTACTCTGTTGGTGAAAGACAACAAAGTGGTCTTGGGGCCACAGGGTGGAAGAACCAGGAGACAGAAGAGCTCAAATCTTGGTCACCCCTTAAGGGAAAAGTGTCCAGAAAATTGTCCACCCTGGACATCTATGTTGGCTTATAGATGAGTGAAAAATTTTTATTGTATTAAGTCATGAGATTGTTGAGAAATGTGTTATAGTATTAACAAGGATACCCTAAGCATTAGGACTTAATGGACATCCAAAAAGCAAATTCCTGATTTCCTTCCCCATGCAATGCATTCCACCAGAATTTCAAAAGTAGAAATTCTGATCATCTGTCAGTTGCTTAGGTAAAAAATCTTGTAGCTATCCCAAACTGCTTGCTCTCTTACTCTCTCCTCCTCTCTCTCCTTCTCTCTCTCCCTCCCTCTCTCTCTCCCTCTCTCTCTCTCTCTATCTTTTCCTCATACCTCATCTCCAATTTACTTTCAAGTCCCATTGGAACAACCACCAAAATAAATCCAGATTCTAAGAATCCCACCACATTTTGATCTATGAATCATCATATCCTATATCAAATACTGTAAAATTTTTCTATTTGTCTCCATTGCTTCCACACTTGGCCACCTATAATACTGTTTGCATTTAGTGATGTTTGTCATAAGCAAGCCAGAATTTGCTGGTCAGGATCCCAGTGCAGCTGCCTCTGCTATAAAGATCAGCATGAAGGAGATTTGTTAGAAAGTGGCCTGGGCACCATCCCCTCTTCAGGAGGAGAAAGCAGGACTGGGCGGAGGGAGAAGATGAGCTGCAGCACAGCCTCAATGAAGGCCTCAGCTAACCCCACCGGAGCTCTGATGCTGCCATGGCCTTGCATACTGCTTCCAAGGCTGGGCAATTACACTGAAACTGTATATTCTCACATCATCCGGTCATTGTTGCAGCCTGCCCCAGGTATGAGGCATGTCTTAACTTACCACATCAACTCTCTTCAATTAAGGCAATTCTAGGAGAAAACCTATGCCTGAGGGTTTGCTGCTGCCAACATCTTATGCCCTGAGGGAGTAAGACTTTCACTCTTGAAGGGGTTTCTGGGAAGACTATCACAGTGTCCACTACATCAAATCATGTCACTTTTACACTGAAAAATCTTTCAGCGGCTTCCATATTATTCAGGATCAACCTCCAATTCCTTTGCTGGGCTGTTAAGAGTCATTAGTGATCTTGTTACTATTTCCATCTTATCTCTCAATACCAACTTCATTCATTTGCTTCAGCCCCACTGGATTATTGTGCTTCCTTGGATATGTCCCACTCAGGCTTTTCCCTTATTCTCCCTACTGCCTGAAAGGTTTTTCTCAATATATCACATGGCCTGGCCATGTACTTTAGTACAGGGATTGGCAATTATTTTTCTGTAAAGGGATATATAGTAAATATTTAAGACCATGGGCCAGATGGTCTTTCCCAGAGCTACTCAGTTCTGCTTCTGCAACACAAAATCAGTAATAAAACATGTAAATGAATGGGTGCGACTACATCCCTATGAAAATTTATCCACAAGAATAGTTCACTGTATATGCACTATTAGCAATATTTTGCAGACACCTACATTAGTCAAATGTTGGCTCACATGTGACCTCCCCTGACAGCAGTATAACAAGTTGATCAAGAAGTTTATTTAAGAATCCACTTGTTCAGTGTCTCTTCTAGCTCCGACAGTTATTACCTATATAAACTCTGGTTTGTCAGTTCTTTATTTCCAAAATAAGGATTATAATAACTTCTACATAAGATCATGCTGACGGTCAAAAGAGACAGTATTTATAAAACTCTGTAACAGTACATGACATGAAGCAAATGCCCGATGAAAAGCAGCTACACATCATTCAATTTCCTCATATTGCTAAGCACTTATTACCCAACGTTTACTTATTTAGTTATTAAGTTAGTTATTATTTAGTATGACCTCTTCCCCTTCCTGCACTAGAATAAAGCTTTCTAATAGCAGGAATTGCCTTCTTGGTTCATTGTTCAATTGCCTGATCCTCCCAAAGCACCTTACATATAGCAGTCCTCAATAAATATTGAGTTAATAAATGAATTAAGAGAGTACGTACTTTGAGGGCTCTACAATTTAATCTAAGAGACATAAATTCACATTCCCAATACATTAGTAGTTTTGGTCTGGCCATGTCCTTTATCTGACCCATGCTGCCCTTATGTGACAATGGAGAAAGAAGACCAAATACTGAGCAATTTAAAAGAAATGTGAGCCGTATGCCTCTAAACAATCCACCTGGTGATTGCGTGGGGGTGGGGGTGGAGAGGTTATAAGGGGATTAAATGGTCATGGAAATAATACAATTAAAAACTTTTTTAAAGTGATAAGAATAAAAAAGTCTGCCTTTTCTTTCATCTGAAGCTTACACTTAAATAATATGTGTGCATTTAACTATGAGATTCAGTGAGTAGCTATATTATCATATAGGTAGTATTTCACCCTGGGGTCTTATAGCTGTATCAGGATCAGGCTGATCTGGGCGAAAACTAAGAGATGTGTTAAACTTAACAGAGTCTTGCTTTATCTTGTTTGTACATCATGAGCCTTATTATAAGTAACTGAACTTTAACAAATTTATGTGGCAATCTCACTTTATTGTATTTTTAAGGGAAAAATTAGAATGGTTTTTATTACCAATAGTCTCCATGGCTCAGATTCTGGAAGGCCCGTCTCTTCTGCCTGAATATCAAAGTCCTCCCAGCTTCCTTTCTGGCTCTTTCCCTGTATTCCAGCTGAAGTCCATAGCAAACTTCATCCTCCAAAGGTACTTGGCTCTACCCTGATCCCAATATTTAAAATGCAACCCTTCTCACAGCACTCCAAATACTTTTTTTGCTCCACCTCTTTATTTATATTTTTTCATGAAGAGCTCATCACCATTTAACATGCTATAATAACATACTCCTTTCACATGCCTGTTGTTTATCGACTGCCCCCTAAAATGTCAGTCCCTCAGAGCAGGCATTGGTTACTTTGGGTAACTGATATGTCCCAAATACCTAGAACTGTGTCTGACATACAGAAGGCTCTCAGTAAGGATTTGTTGAATACATTGTCATTTACACATTGCCATTTTGCTCACTTTTTATGCCATTTATTTTTTGTCCTAATTAATGTACCTATGCATATTTTCTTTCCAAAATTAGAATACAAAATTGAGCAATGCTGAGCCTGTTCTCCATGTCTTCACCAGATGCCAGGAGAAATATTACATAAACATTAAAAACTAAATAAACATTTGTTGAATGATTGATTGAAAAAATGGCTACCTGAAAGGTGACTTAGGGAAGTTATATAATCTTTCACAACTTTAGGAACAGAGCTAAATCCATAGGTTTTCACTGTCATCTGTCATTGTACTTAAAGTAGGATGGATGTGAGTTTTTATTAATGTGTTATAATATTTTATTTGAAGAAATAATAACTTCTACACAATAACAAGTATTTAGCTCCAATGACGCTAAGTAAATTATTAGCACAAGGGAGTGTTTTCAGAAGTCCTGCTGAGCCAGACTGAAGGTTTCAGAGAAGGAAATTACTACTCCAGAACACTATTTCCTCACCATTACTGGGAATCGTTCCACAGCATGGAATTATATTTGTCATACTAACTTTCCTAACAGGTTGACTCTTATTTTCCTTCTCCTATCCAGGGGAAGAAGACAAGGTCAATTGTATCATTTTTATTGTGAAAGTGAACAAAGAAAGTGTGGGCATTTACCTGTACAGTAACTTTAAGAGATATTTCATGAGTAAAATTCAACACAAAATGTGTCTAATACCATTTTAGTTATTGCAATGAGAAAATTCCAGTATTTGGGAAACTAGCTTCCTATCTTGGTTTGGAATTGTGTCTGAGTAAATCAAGGTAAATAGGTGTTTATCTTATCTATGAAGATTTATAAAAGCAAATGTTTTGCTTTTTTGTTTATCTTCCAATTTTAAAGTATCTGGAATATTGCTTTTATGTTCACATAAATTCTTTCTTTTTTTCATTGATGTATTATTGATCTCTGAGGGAGAAGGAGATTCTGAGGTCTAGGATAAAGCTATGCCATAACTTTGGACTTACTACAGCTGCACAATAAGATGTAGCCACGTTAAAAGTAGTGACATAGACACAACTTGCAAATATATGAAGTTTCAAGTGGCAGAATAATTCTAATAATTCCATGAGAGTTAACAGATCAATATAAATTTATTTATAGAATGTTAAAATTTTTCTCACATAACTGCTAAGAGTGCTTTAAGTCATCTGTTTTTAAATAAATTTTAAACCACTTAAAAATGCAGTCAGCTTTTCTTAAATGTTAACATTACATTTTTTTCTTTTTTTAATTTTTTATTTTTATTTTATTACAGTTATCCCATTTCCCCACCTCTACCTTCCTCTACCCAGCCCACTGCCTGATCCCACAGTCAACCCCCACACTGTTGTCCACATCCATGGGTCATTTATACTTGGTCTTTGACTAGTCCCTTCCCCTTCTTTCCACAATTATCCCTTTCTCCCCTCCTGCCCCAGTGGTCGCTGTCTGTTTGTCCCAAGTTTCCATGCCTTTGGTTCTATTTTGCTCATTAGTTTACTTTTGTTCATTAGGTACCTCTTATAGGTGAGATCATATGGTATTTACCTTTTACCACCTGCTTATTTCACTTAGCACAATAGTCTCCAGTTCCATCCATTACATTTTTTAATTTGGAGATATTTTTTCCTTTCCAAAAATGAATTTTTAATAAGATATTAAAATGTATTCAAAAGCATACATATATTCTAAATGTTTTATTTGTGAAAAGCTAAAATTCAGTACCTAAACTTGTCACCTCCAGTGTTATGTTCTATAACTCTACCTGCCCACAGTATAAGCCTGAGCTGTTTCTTCAAGGCTCTCTAGTTTCTGAAAAAGAAATGTCCCTTCATAGTATCTTCATATCTTCAGTTTTCACTCAAGCTTAACGTAAACTTCCAGACAGCCTTGTTTATGCAGATTCACAGTGTTCTCTAGTATTCTTGCAAATAAACATAAACTTTATACTTCTAACACAACACGCAGAAACTAAGCAGATCTTAAGTGCTGTAAAATATATTCACTCTCTCTCCTTTCTCCCTGCTTCCTCTTTTCTTTTTGTCTCTCTGCCCTTCTGTCCCATCCTCCCTTCCTTCTTTTTGCCCTCTTTTATTTTCTCTTTTGATTTATCAATTTTACCGTAAGCACAGTTGCAACTTTGCAGATGCAACATTTGATAAGTACAACATTTAAGATCTGGAAGAAGTGCTTACTTTTTTGTTATTTACTATAGATTTCAATGTCAATAAATAGATTCTAAGTCTCTTATTGGGATATATTTGGAAACAAATGCAATTTTTACCACATTTATATGTACTGTATAAAGTTCAAAATAAATAATATGTTTAAAAGGTATACATTACAGAAATACTAGGATACTTTTCTTGTAAATGGAGCAAATGACTACTAAACATGCATACAATTCTTATATGGAGATTACTTGCCTTACACCTGGCAATGTAAATATTTATAAATTAATAGGCTTATGCATTAAATGATGCATTGAATGAGCTTCCTGAGAATTTTACATTAAGTGTTAAGTAAAGGTAGGTGATGAAATAACTAATGGAAATCTGCAAGGAATCAGAGGCCAATGCCCCATGCCCTGCAACACACACACACAGAGTAATGGAAAGTACAAAAAAATCCCATGGTAATTGATAAACAATAATTTTTTTTCCAATGGCTGCTATATTTAGGATGATCTACTCATTTATTCTGACTGGTAAATCTGAGCTGCTTAGTGTGTTTGAATATCTGGACTCAAACTCTAACTGGATTTGAGTTTGTCCTTCATATTCATGTAGTCGTATTTGAAGAGTATTTCTTGAATATGAGCCAATCAATGGGTCTTGAGTGGCCAGTTCCTTTCAAATGGCCAATTTATCTGAATCAGCCCAGCTGTGTGAACCTTTGGTTCTAAATATACAAACATGTTCTTCCATTATGAAAATTCAGCCTGACCCCAAACTCTACGATGGATACAATACCTTTGCTCTGTTCATACTTCACTCCTCCCCTTGCTATTTCCAGCGATCAATAGATAACCCAAGAGAACAGAGTAGGAATGGTCATGAGAAAGAACCCACTGTGTCCAGTATGGCTCTTCTTCATACCTCTTGACCCAGTGATCACTACTCACAAAGCAGTCCTGAAGCTCCTCTCCTCCATCCCGTCACCTTTATGCAATTAGGTTTTTAACATTTTAAGTCCTGGTATGAGGTCCTGTACTCACTAGTTTAAATAACTTTAATTTCAGAGTCATGTGTCTAGGGTTTAATGCCCTTATTTACTCCTTATTAGCTCTCTTTTGGCAAGTCACTTTGAATAACTAAGTCTTAATTCTCTCTTCTTTAAAACAGTGATTATAATACCTAGCACAGAGCCTGAGTCAGGCAAAGCATGCAATAAAAGGGGACTGGTAGCATTTGGAGTATGCCAAATTTATAGTAACATTGTTAGATGTTCAAATATTAAAAAGCTGGATTGATCAGGAATAAGCCAAGCCTAGGAAAGCTTGTAAAAAAATATCAGTGAAAATTAGGTGTAGCTAAACTTATGGGCATGATGCAAAAAGCGTCCATTGAAACTTCAAAGAACTCTTTCTAAGCATTTTATAATTGACCTGTAAGAAACAATTAAGCTTCCTTAAGCTGGCCCTGTATTTCAAATTTATTGTGTCTATTGAAACAACATAACTTATTTCTAGATTTTCACTGAGGTACTGAAGTGGTTTCCATAGCTACTCCACTCTGGTCACCAGCCTTTAACTATTCTCAGGCTACGACTTCTACTGTGCAGTCTAGGTCCCCATATTGTCCCTTCTACTAACTCTCCTCAAATTCACATAGGCAGATGCTCAGTGAATCTTTTCTCATAGGCTTAATACATTGTAAGATTTAATACATTGGTGTGAGAAAGTGTCTTTTCTTCACACCATTTTACTCTTCCTTCCTCCATCCTAAAATGAGAATTATAGGACAGAATACATTCATTGGGAATTTTATCAACCACAAATAAAATAACTTAGCATTGTTAAATCTTATGCAGTTAAGTTTTTAACATTTCTACTGCATGACCCCAGTTTAAAGATACTTTAAGTGAAAACATGGTTTATACAGCTTTTGAAAACCAAACAGTATAAATAGTTTAATATTCAATATCAATAAAATATCATAATCTGAATAATATTCAAAGATTTATCTCACATAAGAAATGTAGAAAATATTTTGAAAACTTATGTTTACTCCCTACTATTTAATAAAGATGGTATTAATGTAGGCTAAGAAATCATGAAGTATAACTCAGAAATTAAAATATGTAGTGCTTAATATCATACAATTTTGTAAACTTTATAGTCATAATTACATTTACCAAATTAAAATATAATATTTATTTTAATTGGATTCATTCAACTATTTTTTAGATTATATTATGAAGAGCTGACATTTATGAGTTTAAAATCTGTTCTTGGTATATAATTTAATTGTTAGTAAAAAATTGCTGCTTATTTTGCATTAAATTTAAGTGAATTAATACTTAATAAACAATACAATTGTTTATGTTTTTATTACTATCGAAAAAAATGAATTCAAATGTTCTGTGTGCTCTAAGAAAATAAAAGTGAATGGCAGTTTAACAAATACATTTAAACAATGCAAAATGTGTTTTCCCAGATTTTGATTTAGCTAATTAGAAACACTGTGTATCAAAAGAGCTATTCAACAATCAAGAAAAAGGCTCAGTTTTAGAAGCCAAGCTATCTTGATATTTAGAGAAGCAGCAGAACAGTAATTTCACTGCTGTCTTTATGAGGGTCTTGCTTAAATTGGGTATTGATGTGTTCGGTCCCCACTGCTAAATGGGAAAAGAAATCTTTGCTCAGAGCAATTAAAAGGACTGAAGGGATGATAAATAATGAGGTGTCTATGAAAAGGAAAGTAGCGTCTAACAGGCCTGCCAACTAACTCAGCTCCACAAAAGCAGTCCTAACTGGAAGATCTGATTATGTTGCTGTGCATCAATGTCGGTCCTGGAGGACTAAATTGCATACCTGCTCTGTGTTAGCATTTAGACATGTAATCACTGTTGATGTTTCATTCTACGCCATTTTCGGAAAACCTGTGTAGATCACCACAGGAGTTAAACACATTCCTAAACCATTGGGTTTTATGTTTTCTTTTTATCTCCTCTGTTTACATTTGAATTGGTAAAATAAGTTTTATGGTACTTAGACAATTCTGGGTTTATGTAGTGTTTCCCGTTTCCCTGTCAAAGCAGGTCTAGTTACCAATTTCATAAAATAGATGTGATCCGGTGTCCCTGTATGGAAACAGGGATGAATAATGTGATGATCAGGAGTAAGAGCTGCTTCTGCCTAAAGATTATGCCCTTGATGCTGCAATCCACCCAGCAAAGCAATGCATGATACACATCCCTCTCCACAGTGTTTGTCCACGCGGACTGGCTTTATATCATCCTCCTCTATCTCCTCTAGGAGAACATTACGCTGCTATCCAATCTGTCTTTTCAACTCCCCGAGAACAAATTACAGACCTGCAAATTGAGTCCACCCATATACAGCCGTAGCTCAATTCCAAGCCCTGCTAGTTACAGAAAAACTATTTTCCAGTTTTGTGATGTTATTGGTATAGTTTTCCTAAAGCAGAGCAACAAGGCTATACATTTCTTGTATGCCCTTGAAGGACTTTATCTAGGTGCCCTGCACAAGTCCATCTCTCTTAAGTTCACCTAAAGTAGTTTGGTTATCTGGCTGTTATCCATTCTCTTGACAACTGCAGTATAGCAAAGGTGAGTTTTTAAGACCAAACCCTTCCCTGGGATGAATTGAATGTATTCTAGCTGTTGGGGTTTTTTTTAAGGACATTGCCTTCCATATTGAACATGATGCCTAAGTGGCTTGGTTCACATTTTTCCAGTAAATAAGCATCAAAGTAGTCTTGCATATGAACTAGACTGTCTATAAACCCATTGGAGGTTCAGGCACTGACTCACATAACACGGTTATGTGAGTCAGCACCTGAGAGAAGGAGAGAAAACCATTCCCCAAGATTCTCCGTGAATCTCTCATTGGCCCAGATGATGCCAATCCAGAAAAAAACTTAACAGTCAGGAGGTAAATACAGAAAAATATGGAGTATCAGGGATTGAAAAGCAGCTGAATGAAAAGCATCATAGCTACTGGAATCATTACAAAGAACATTTGGATTTACGAGAAAGTCTTCGTGCAGCCTTGTCAGTGCAGGCGACTGCTGTCCTCTCCATACCCGGCCCCAGTATCCCCTACTAGTGTCATGGCGAGTCTCATGACCAACAGGTTACACTGGTGTTTCTTAGGTAGTAAATCTCTGGATATCCACTTAGATAAATTTCTATTCTTGATTATTTTTAAAAGCTTAGTACAGAATCAGAAATATAAGCTGATCGATAAAGACATCTGTTGGTCCTTCCTAAGGAATGCACTAGATGACAAGTATCAGACAAGCAAAATGACTTAAAAGAAACAAATGAATATTTGCTTATACAACTAAGTGTGGGCTAGGAAAGACCAGACATAGTGTACAATGGCACATGCTCTTACAATGTGGATATGGTGCATTCGGAAAATAATTTTCAAAAAAGAAGTTTTTTTTGTTTTGTTTTTTGCAAAAAAAGTTTTAAAGATGTTTAGTAGTTGTATTAATGATGGTAGCATTTGTGTCGTTAACTGAGTCTATTATGGATAAATGTAATGTGGCACAAGGCCAATGAGTAATTATATCATATTCTAATCGCATCATCTTCTATGTCCTTGAGAATGAGGATTCACAGTGTGGGGAAAAAAAGACATACAGATGTTAGATGAGGTTAAGTAAAAACCTAGTATTCCTGAATTTGAATGGCAAGTAGCATTATGTGTGTCTCTCATAAGCTGTTTTACCTAATCTATCTGCTAACCTTCTCTTTCTCTTTCTGTGTGTATATAATTTCCTTGCTCAGTCCACTGAAAACCTAAAAATAATGAATGTGCAGCCTTAACATATGTTCAAAGCAGGTGCTCAAAATACCACTTTTCTCTAATAGACCCCAGGGCTTCTTATAAAAATGGGTGATTCCAGGCCAGGGCAGAAAACGTTCAGTATGAGCCTTGAACATCTTGTCGTACCAGAGAGTAAGGAAGCTATGAAAGACTACCAAAAATGTGTCAGAAGGTCTCAGCAGCCAATCTAAAGAGCACCTCACTGGCCAAAAATGGCACAATTTAATCATCAAAAGAATAGTAACCACAGTGTACTGAAATATCATATTGTTTAATTCTATGGGTAAATAATGATTTAAAAAACCAAATGATCACTTTTAGAAGAGCATAAGGAGCCAGTTAAACACTTTAAAAACTGGTAAATAAAGGGGAAAAAAGCAGCCATCCTGCACTTCCTATGAAATAAAATATATCTCTGTTGTAGCTGTGTAGAAGACAAGAAGTTTGTCATTGTAGAAGTATTCCAGCTAATGAACAAAGAATGATAGAATCAGAATATTATCTTTTGGGTATTAATGATCACTAGCTTAAAAATATTGACAAACAGATACTATGTGCCTCTTGATATAATAAACTATAAATTGTTCTTGCCAGGAAACAAAATCAAACATAAATTTAACCAATTCTTCAGAGTCAGCTACCAAATTACAGAAAATATTAAAGACAGAGGAACATAACAGGAATGTTAACAACAAAATCCAGACCACAGGAAACTCTTCATGACAAACTGATGCATTTCTTTCAGGAAATAAGCTGTAATGGAAAAAATAAGTAAGTAGATATTTGTGCCAAATATTACCAACAATGGTGATTACCATTCACTGCACACAGACTACTTGATGGAACCGACAAGTGTAATTATCTATAAAGCAGCTTGTGAAGACACTTATAGTTTCATTGCAGAGAATCAAGGGAAATACACACAAGTCCAATAATATATCCAAATTAGTATTATTTTTTAATGTTGCTATACTAATATTTATCAAGAAGTAACTGTTATATACCAGGCACTGTTCTATGTATTTTACATACGTAAACTCAGCTAAACTTCTCATCAACCTAGGAAATATGCAATATCATTATCTTATTTGTAGAAGAAGAAATTGAGGCACGAAGAATGTAAGTAACTGAATCTGCCTCTGTGCTCCTAGTTGTGACAGAGACAGGATTCAAAGCCAGGTAGCCTCACACTCTCAGCTTAACATACAGCATTCCCCCATAGAGATGGGTCTGTTGTGTGCAGAGTGCAATGTATGAGAGGTGGCCACTATGGAGATGCTTTCAGGGAGGTGACATTTTAGGAGAATTCAAAAGATATTCAGTAAAATATTGTACCTTTTCTCTTTACAGATCATCACTGTAAAATATATAAACATGTATATATTTTCTTGCAAATTGCCCCTCCCATAAAAAGATTTTATCCTCATCTCTAAGGATTCCATCTATTTAGCCCATTTATGCTGGTTTTTACCATGCCCCCTTTCCTGAATTCAAAAGTCAGAACTGGACATGAAGATGATCACTGTGGACGGGGAAACCTAGTATCCCCTCACCTCCTACAGAGAGTTGCTTCAAATTAAGCCTGCAGATGTCCCTCTACATCACAGTAGGAAAACTACCTTTTTGTACAAATAGTTCATATGGCTCAGATTAAACGTAAATCTCAAAGACAGCCTGATCCCCTCACACCACATAGCATCGATGTGATCATCCCCGACCTCAGGAGGAAAAGAAAAGGACTTTCCTGAGTGTAATTGAGTATTGGAGACTTCCTTCTTACTTTGATGCAAAAATAATCAAACTTCAAGCTTTTTCTAGCTTCATAAATTCACCTTATCTTCTAATAACAATCCACTTAGCATCAAGAGTATTTATTTAACTAAATGCTGTACTTAAAAGATTTTATCAGCTTCTATCAATATTCCAATATTACTTTAAATATGAAATTGCCTGAGGATTCAAAGCACTGTTCCTGTTAAACTTTCAAAATGTTATATTGCACAGTATAACATCATATAAATTGTATAATATGACTATAGGTTCCAAAATTCAAAATATGTATCTGCTAAACAACTATAATTCATGCAGTAATAGTCTCAGAATGTTCTTATTTGTAAAATGGCAGGACTTATATTCATGCCAATTATTCAACAAGGAAAGTTTAAAAAATAGAGATTGTGGGATAATGATAGAAAGTGATAAAAAGTCGTATTAGGGGGGTTAAAAAGTCAAAAGCATTTGATCTTCCTTCTCCATAAAAGAATTAAATAATAAATAAATGTTTTATTGGTTGCTCTCATTATACGATTATAAATGTATTTATGTAGTGCTATACTGACTTTCTTAATTAATAGAATAGATATTAAATTTAAACAATAACTAATTGAATTTTAACCAACTTCTGGTTATTAGGTCCTCCTGAAGATACAGAATGAAGTTTCTTTTTCCTCTCTATGTATCACTGTCAAATTTTAGAATGTACTTTGTAAGAGAATCATCTTCCCAAACTAACATAGCAAATTATTTCACTTCTCCCAGAACCAGGATGAACACCCCCCACACTCAAAATTTGGTTCTTATGTTGAAATGGATAACACTGCATTCTTACCAAGGTTGTAGGAAAAACTTAAGTAGTTACTGACATAATAAGGCTCTCTGGGTGCAGTACAGTGCAGGTTCAACAATAGAAAGGAGAGAAAATGCAAATGAGGCTTGCCTGGGACTTTGTGGTGGTGAGGGTGGGCAAGGTAAAGGATGCCCTTATCTGAGCAGTGGTTGGAACCTCTCACTGGCACCAAAGGAGGTATCACCCTTCCATTTTAATCAGCTTGCTCAGATGTCATGCTGAAGGAAAAGACGAAGAGGCGGGGCTTAAAACTTATCAACATTCAAACATCAAAAACAATGGAGTCGGACTCTTTATTATACAAATATAAATCACTCTTGAAGTGAGGTGGGGGAGTGGGTGCTTTATGACGTCACTAGGGGACACATCGTAGAGGCTCTTGGAGGCCATAGGGATACTTTGGCATGACCAATCACTGGAATGAGAAGATGTAAAGTAGCACAGAAAATATAAAAACACAGACATGACATAATGTCATCTACATTTTAAAATGGAGCCTTTGGCTGCTGGGTATAGAATGGGCTCTCAGAAGCCAGCTGGGACTGCAGGGGTCCAGGGCAGAGGAGACGGTGGCTTGCATCCTACCTGGTGATGCTGGAGATAGAAACCTAACCATTCTTGTTTGTGGTTAGAACCTAGTAGACTAGCGCAAGGAGAGAGGTGGGAGGGGAGGCAAAGGGTGGAAAGGAAAGAATCTTTCATTTTTATCCATAGAAAACAGGCTTACGCTCATACAATTTATACAGATGAAGGTTTCAGAAGGGTAACTGTTCTGTGAAAAAATCAAGGACTCTGCTCAAATAAATACTTATTGAGATAAAAAGGGAAAGTGAATATGTTCACAGATTCTCTAAGTATCGCTACTGACATTTATGCATATGTAAAGAAATCAAATTCGAAAGTTTGTTAATTATGTAACAGGATTTATAGCTATATTAAACTCTTGATTTCTTCCTAAATATGATACAATTCATTGTTTCGTAGTCATTCCCTCAAATTTCCCACCTCCAGAAACGAACGAATTGTGATTAATTGCCTCCAAAGCTGCTTCCTGCTCCAGTTGTGTGCCGCTCTGATTCTAGGAGTGCAGGAATGGTCGAGTTACAAAAACGTGTTGCCATCTTAGAAGCGGAGCTTTGATGAATGAGTCCAAAATTCTTCCTTGAGTCTTGATTATTTAGGTCTTAGATATTTCTGCATTGTCAGCTAGGAAAAAAAATTCTGTTTTTTTACAGAGTTCTCTAATGATAACAAATGGTCAGATTTAAGTTGGCAAAACCCCTTATTCTCAGAGTACGCCTTCTGCAGATTGATGACACAGTCGCTCCCTGTGCCCACCCATTCCACAAAAGATAGAGCAGCTTGTAAAATGACGAGTTAACATGGACAGGGAAGCCGGACCTTAAACAAATTCCTTTTCATTTAGGTTGTTCCCCTTCCAAAGGCCACAGCCTTTCACATTGCGTTTTAGCTGATTGGACTTCTGTTTATAAAGAAATCAGGAAAAATATTACCAAAGGGGCTTCAAAAGCCAAATAACTTGACCTTAAATCATGATGACCTATGAACCAGTTTGTCTTCTATTTGTCCCTGAAAGTCACATGAATAATAAATAACACTATATCACCAGAGGTCTACACAGGCGCTGTACAAGTCAGAGAATGTAACAACACAGCAAAGCTTGAGTCTGAAAGCTAATAAATCAAGAACTAGTCTAAGAAGTAAAACTGCAACAGTAGCATGGCTGGTTGATAGCCATGACAACACATTGAATTAAATCAGGAAAAAAGAGAAACAATTGTAATTCATTGTTTTATTCCTTTTAAATCTAATATAGCAGAAATATGTGTTTGACATTCGTTTAGCAAAATAGAGTTTTCAAAAGAAGTCAGTCAAAGAAAGACAATTACCATATGATTTTACTTATATGTGGAATCTAATGAACAAAATAAACCAACAAAACAGAAATAGACTCATATTTGCAGAGAACAGACTGGCAGCTTTGGGGGTGGGAGGGGCAATTGGGGAGTTGGATGAAAAGGTGAAGGGATTGAAAAAAAACTCAGACACAGAAAACACTAAAAAAAGATGAATTTATACACTTGTTATACATACAAAACATATACCATGTGAGCAAGTACTACATTTCTCTTATGATTAGAAGTCACTTGATTCAAAACTTATACCCTAATTGAGCAGTTGAGATAGGTGAATCATTTCTCTGCCAAAACATAGAGAAATAGAAGTTGCTTAACTGATGCATTCATTTATTAAACCCATGGTACCTCATTAACCAAAAGAGCCATATAAACTCATAACAATTTGTAGATTTTGTGTTGGACTCACTAGGGATTGGGTAAAAATATTGCAAATGAATTCATGAAGATTGCTAGAAGATAATCAGGTAAAGGCCTGCTATATAAAGCTAGCAAACAATGCATTTGTGTATAATTGATATTTACTCGGGTGCTTTTTCCCATACCATGGTTCATTGAAAATCTGAAAGTTGTAACTGACCATTCTATATTCTTTTATATTAAGTATATTCTTTAAACTGAGAGTGGAAATTTTTATAACAAGTGAAAAAATGTGAATTAAAATATATAACTGCACTAATATAAGTATATATGTTATTTCAAAAGTTTGTATTTAAATAAATCATGTTAAAATACAAATAATGTAAAAATCAATAATAAACATTCTCTTAAATTTCATTATAATATTTCATTGTTTCTTACAAGCTGCTATTATATCTAGTGACAGTGAAGTATTAAGACACAAACTCTGTAGCCAGAATTCCAGTTACGATCGTGTGACTTTCAGCAAGATATTGACCTTTTGTGTCCCAGGTACTTCTCTATAAAATGAGGTCTAATAATGGTGCCTACTTCCTAAAAGTGTTGGGAGAATTTCATAAATGAAGACAAGTAATATCCTTGTAATAGTGAGTGGTACATTATAAATGAAGATGAAATATTAGCGATTTTCATTATGTCCACTCAGGGTTTTTTTATATTTTATATGTCATGGACTCCTTTGGAAGTCTAATAAAGCATTCCTCTTAATGTTTTTAAGTAATTCAAATAAAATAAATATGACTAGAAAGGAAATCATTTGTACTGAAATATTCTTCTGTCCACAACTCCTCGTGATCCATGACTGCAGGATAAGACCCCTCAACTTCCTGATGTCAGGTAGGTCCTGCTGTTATTCATCCTTTGAACTGGTTTAAAATTTTCCTACAATCTACTCTATTCATTCATTGTCATTAGCTAATGATTGTACTTAGTGTGCAATTTTGTTGTTCACTTAGAAGGACAAATAAGGAATTTTTATTCTTTTATACTAAGTATATTTTAAGAAATGTAGATTGTGTCACACATGCATATGTATGTACATTTCCAAACATTTTCCTATTTCTGTGCATATATAATTCTATATTACTTCTCTAAAATAGACCATTTTAAATCAAATGTAGAATGATTTGAAAGATTTAAAATTCATCAATGTTTTTAAATGATTAAGTAATATGTTGAGTAATAATGCATAATATCTCTGCACAAAAAACCCTAAATAAATAGTAACTTTAAATATGTAACAAAAAAGAATTATTTTTCAAAAATATAAGATAAATGGGAAGAAAATTGTTTGTACAAGTAATATGCAAATTAGATAGTGTCCTAAATTTCTATAACTAGATATATAGCAAAAGATGCTTACTAAAAGCCAACAATAGGTCAGATACAGAGGAAGAATAGAATATGTGAACATAAGGTTTATGAAGTTTTATAGAAGAAAACTGCATAAATCTTACTGATGTTGCACTATTAAGCACTGAAAATGCAAGTAAATAATATTTTAGTACATTCTACCATAAAACAGGTGCAAATTTAGTCAATGCTTACATTTAACCCTTGTGTAATGATTCTGTTAAAAAGTTCTGTAAGCAGAATTGTTTTACCCTTATAAATTACAAAACCTATAAAATAATTAATGCAATACATTTTTTATTTTACAAATAATGAATTGAGCAAAAAGTGAGAAATATGATTGCAACTAAGACTTTAAGATCTTTAATATGTAATTCAACATGCTTTTAAAATTAGTTGTCAAAAAATTATAGACAGAGATTAACATGTCTGAAAAGAGTGGTAATTTAGCAGTTTTCACATTATTTTCTTTATACTGAAATTATCATCAAAATAATAGAAAAATATCTGACAATAGGATTTTGTCAATACCAAATGCATTTCCAAAGGAAAGCTTGAGCAGAAAAAGAAAGAAGAAATCATTGGTGTGCAGAACAGATGTATAATTGACACCAATGGTTGCTCAAGGGAAACCTAATGTTAAGCCCAAATTCCATTCATTTGTCTCTTATAATCTGAAATTCCCCCAAAAAATTATTATCAAAAACTATAAAATGTACATCTTTTCTATAGAGGGTTTTTCCAGTAAAAAGTGGGAAGAAGTCAGTTTCCTCACATCACTTTTAGTTTCAGTACCTCTCCCTAGTCAATTTAACTACCAATAAAAAAAAAAAGAAAGTTTATGTTTAAGATCCAAGTAAGAAGTTGGTTAGCAGATGTGTTCTAACTGTAGCCAATTCATCTTCAAATTATACATAAACAAGTTCAACAAAAATGCCAAGGCCTATAATTTACATATCAAAGTCCATCACAAAAGCAAATAACACAATCCAGGATAAACTGGAGACAGTAGAATGTGTCAGAAGACCAGGGGACACTCAATCCAAATGTCTGTTTATCCATAATGGTGTACTGTATATCAAAATCTTCAGTGGTCCTAACATGCGAAGACCAAGTATTACACACACGTGCATGCACACACCTTGGGGAAGAAATGAATGTATTATTTCAAGAGGATTGATGAGTAAAGAATCTGTCACCTAATGAATGATATAGAATATTCCATTGAAAAATATCCATATAGGCAAACAATTCAACAAAATTAATTCTATACAAATAAATTGCATCTGGCTTTCAAGTGCATGTGGAAGTGTTCTATGAATCTTCAGTTTAACAGCTACAAGTTTAGATTTACTGTGAGGCCTGTTCTAAACAGGATAACTTTGCTTGCCTGACTATGACCAAATGATTTAAGATTAGAGATGCTTTTTCAACACCAGACAGCATAATGACAACAAACTCACAACTATCAACAACTGAATCTAAAAAAAAAACAAAAGAAACCAAACTAACTAAGCAAATGACTAGAACAGGAACAGAATCACAGAAATGGAGATCACACGTAGGATTATGAGCAGCGGGGGAGGTGGAGTGGGGAGAATGGGGGGAAAGGTACAGGGAATAAGAAGCATAAATGGTAGGTACAAAATAGACAGGGGGAGGTTAAGAATAGTATGGGAAATGAAGAAGCCAAAGAACTTATATGTATGACACATGGACGTGAACTAAGGGAAGGGAACACCAGAATGCTGGTGGGAGGGAGGATGGAGGGCAGAGGGGAATAAAGGGAAGAAAAAAAATGGGACAACTATAATAGCACAATCAATAAAATATATTTTAAAAGAATATACAGTTAGCCAATAAGTTATTAAAAGCACAACAAAATAAACACACATGCATACAGTATCACATTAACAATTTAGTGTTTTTAATCTTCAGAAATTTAACATTAAAAAATAAATAAAGTCTGCACACTGTGCTGCACTGTTGCTACTCCTTTTAACCTATTTCTACGTAGATGGGACAGAACTGCCACGGAATATTTTTCCAATCAGGTCTTTGGACTTTCAGCCCTGCTTCCAAAACATATTAGGCAAAAATTATCAAGTACTCTGATTCTATCAGCACAAACAAAAATTTCTATCATACCTATTCTTTAATGGTTGTTTTATAAATACCATAAGAAACACATGCTATGATTTTCTGTTCATCATTTTCTTCCTCACTCATCAACAGTTGAAATTTCCTAAGATCTTTCTCAGTCTTAATGGGTTGAGCACAGACTCTGGCGGGAGTATATTTCCGATCCTATAACCTGTGAGCTGTGTGAGAATGGGTAAGTTATGTAATTTCTCCTGCCTCAGTTCATTCATCTATAAAGTAATGATCAATAATAATGCTCTATTGTGTGTGTTGTAATGTGGATTAAATAGCCAGATACATAGATAGGTAGGATGGTAGTTAGATGATAGATAGATGATGATAGATGATAGATAGATGATAGATAGATAGATAGATAGATAGATCTGCCTTTCCCCCAAAAGTGTTTTTAAGTGTTTGATATTATGATTATTCATTCATTTATAAGCTAAGGCACAGAGTAAATGAAGTTTACACAGCTTCATTTCAGAATTAGTTTCAAGGGAACACTGTTTCTTCAAAATGATACAAAGTATTAGAAAAACAAAGTTCATTACAGCTCTCTTGGTCACAAAACCCACCCGTTTATTAAAGGCTCTGAGAAGTTAGATCTACTTTTACCAATGTTTCCCCAAAGTTATTTGATTATAACCCAATTTTGTTTTTTTGTTTATAAGATTTGACTGAAAACTGTTAAAACCCAGGAACTCATATTTCTCCAGCGAATCCAAGGAAAGGGAGCAAAGGTAGCACTGATGCAAAGCAGACATGGCAGTAAGAATTTCCGCATGTTTTTGTGGCAACATCAGCAGGCAGCCTCTTTTAGGAGATAGCAGAGGAGCTAAAAGTAGAATCATTCGCATCTTAAAGCCCCCTTCTGTGGGCAAAAAAAACGGAATGGAAGCTGTGTTATAAAGACAGCAGACTACTATGTTTCTCCACGGTAAAACGGTTTGACGATAAGGGAGAGATCAGGAATTCCACCTTTAAATCTCATTCGGTCAGAGCTCACTGTTCTCAGTTCATTCTTGTTGCAGTTATCCACAGATATCTAAGCCAATCTCTTTTCTCAACAATTTTAGTTTCTGAACTGACAAAACGAAATTATCTCCTACACTAGTTTATTATTATTATCATCATTATTATTATTTCAGTGATTTCAATATCTACCCAGTTAATACCTAAATCTTTTCTTTCAGTGATACTCTACCCCAATTAACCTCTTTCTCTCATTCTTTCAATCATACATCTGACCCAGTTATTACAAATAAATGTACACAATCTCAATTTCAAACATCTCATTCTCTTACTGCTTCTCTCTAAAACTCTTGTTCACTGGTACCCTTGCACTAAAATACTTCAATTACATCAAGGTATGTTTTCACTATCCTTCAACTGGTCATGACCTCAATTCCCTTCTTACCCAGTGTACATTGCATGACCCATCAGTAAAATCACTCCCTGAATAGACCCTCAATTATCCTGCCCTCTAGGTTGTGTACCCATTGTTCCATTCACAGGACAAAATTCTAATCCTGGTGTATCCAACATAATTCATGTTTTGTACCTCATCCACTCAGAAAAATATGGATAGAGAAAGACACAACTGTGCAAAATAAAATCTGATTTGAAAACCAAATCTAGTTTCCTCAAGTGGTTCTTAATTACTGCCTGGTACTTGTACTATTTTCCAAAATCCATTCACCCCTCTACTCTGCCAGTCTGTTTCACAGATTTTTTCTCTCCTCTCGTCCCTAAAATCTCCAATCCCCTTTCTCACTTTCAGCAAGTGTCTATTTTATTCATTTTTCATTGGAAGAAACAGAAGAAATTGGAAGAGCACTTTCTCAAGCTCCCAGGATCTTCTTCACCAGCTCTCCTGCGTCTCCACACATAGCGCAGCTGCCTTTGCTCATCGGTAAGCTCATCTTCCACTCGTACACTGAATTTCCCAAAAGTTCCTGGTCTATACCTTCACACTCTTGCACCATCAAATATATTCAGTATGTGAGCACCTCTTTCCACTCCTCCCCAAACCCACAAATAACCCGTGATCATTTCTAGCTGACTCAGTGGAGTAAATTTGAATATGATCAGTCTCCCTGCTTCAGTCCTCTCCTCTCCTACACTATATCTTCAAATTCCTCTCATGTTTCTGGATCATAGAGAGCAAAATATAATAGCCCTTCAATTTCTAGAAATACCTGGTGGCCTAGCCTGTCTTTGTCTCCTATTTCTTTCCACCTTACACTGCTTTCCTGATTTTCCTTGAACACGCCACCTCAGAGCCATTGCATAAGCTTTCCCTGTACTTAAAAAGCTATCCCCAATATCCATGCGGACTGCTCACTTATTTCTCAGACCTTTCTTCCAAGTCATCTTATTATTAAATCTTCCCTGATTACCCTATTATAAAATGCATCAAGTCTGACTAGGGAATTTTTATTCTCCTCCCTTGCTGTATTTTTTCCTATAATTTTGCCACTATCTGATATTTGTTTGGTTAATATTTGTTGAATTAGTCAACATGGTAAAACTACATGGGTCTCTCAAGTGCTGTTCGAACTCTAAGCCTCTAAAATATAAGCAGAACAGCTGGAATAGACAGATGCACATACAGAAACAATAACCCAAATATAAGTAAACCTACAGAATTATCCCTACCACACTATCCCTCACCTTCCTCAGTGGTGATTCTTTGCTCCAATGCTAATCCCATCTCAAATTGTTCCCCCAGCCCTAGTTTTTCACTTCTTTATATATTACTTTAGCATTTAAATGTGAGCCTTAACCATTACTTTTGTTCTAGTGCTATCCTATATGGCTATACGCCCACTTTTGTATTACTAGGTAATTATCCTAAACATTAAGAACCATAAGCACATTCTATTTCCAGGCATTAGGATTTTTAAAGATAGACACTTCAGACAATTTTTCTACAAACATGCAATAAAGATGAAATGCAGTAATGTGTAAAAATATTTTGCACAAGTGTCATAAGAATAGTATGAAGCCCGTTGTAAAGAAAAGACTCAATGTAAAGGAATAGAAATAAGCAATAGCCACAAGTTCTATAAATATTTTAAAAATAAATAGGTGTTGCCATTCTAAGGATTAATCTCTTGTCGACTGAGAATGAGAAAAAGGAGGTGACTCAAACTCCAAAGTGTCTGCTAGTAAGGCCACTCTTATAACTCAAAGAGAACATGTATAAATCAACAGAGTGGCAGAGATTTCCACTCACACATTCATCATGTGACTTCCCTTCTGATACATCAGACACAATTCAATCAAATGCTAAAGACAATCCTCCCCTAAACCATCACTCTGAAGGATTCATGACGACATTACAGAGAATGAAAAAATTTTAGAAACACTACAGGAACAAAGTATTCAGTATAGTAGTGTGAGAGACAGCCATAGCAATGAGTATCCACTGCCTTGGGTCAGGGCCTGTACATACACCACTTATAACACACAAAACAGATTTCCCAAGAGCCATTCTTAATGCTGTATTACAAAAGACAAAACTGAGATTCAAAGGAGCTAAATATATGTCTTTGATCAAAAACTAGTAAATAGTAGAGCTAAAATTACATCCTACATCTATTTTATTTCAAAGCCCTTATTCCTCAAATGGTTGAAACAAGTAAAACCCTTAGAATAGCCAGTAAGTGAATTTAATTCTAAAGCAAAGAAACTCTACGTGGTAATTATTAATCAATTGACTCATGTCAAAGGAAAATTAGCAAGGGACTGGATGTGGAATTGCCCATGTCATAGAGTGTATGTGAATAATAAAACTATTTTTATTTGTATAAACAGGGTTAGAAAACTTCAATGAATTAAACCTAATGTCTGTAGTTATTACTATTGTGGCCAAGTACAAACATTTGGAGTACAAATAAAGTTGAACAGATGTTTAAATGAGTTTAATTCTGTTTGTATTCTGTTACCATTATAATATTCAATACCCCTGAATTTGCTACATTTAATAAGCATAAGAAAATAAATTACAAAGAAAAACATACATTTTTTGTGTACAATTTATAGAAGACAATTTTTGTTCCTTACCTTTTATTGACCTTTTTGCATTCATGTTGAGGATTAAAACAGAAAACTGATTACAGGAAACCTTTTTAAATGTCAAGGGAGAACATAGCCATGCCTTAAAGCACAAATAAACAACTGAAATATATTGTAATGCATTCTCCAGGAAGGATGACTACAGAGAGACTTTGGAGCCTCAAGGAAAGAGTAATGGATTCTATTCAAGATGTAGGAGTGAGAGTTGGTAGCATAAAGCCCTCAGAGAGAAGATATAATCTGAGCTATGCCTTGAGGACAAGTACGTTCTACAAGGCTGAAAGAAAGGAAATAATAATTCAGTCAGAGAGACAACATGAGCAAGGCCCAGAGGAACAAGAGAACATTATATACTCATTAGAGTGTTAGAATTCTTTGGGATACAGAAGATTGGGCTCTTGAAAATGGATTGTAGGGAGGCGGAATTTACAAGATGCAAGTCTAAAGGAGATATTAGAACTTTGAATATTCTCATTAAAAGGTTGGAATTTAGACCTAGCTGGTGTGGCTCAGTGGATTGAGCACAGGCCTGCAGACCAAATGGTCACCAGTTCATTTCCCAGTCAGGGCACATGCCTGGGTTTGGGGCCAGGTCCCCAGGTGGGGGCATGTGAGAAGCAAACTATTGATGTATCTCTCATACATCAATCTTTCCCTCTCTCTCTTTCTCCCTTCCTTTCTTTCTGAAATAAATAAACAGAATCTTTTTAAAAAATGTGGAGTGTCTACAGTCATACCACCCTGAACACACCAAATTTCATCTGAAAAAAGATTGGAGTTTATTATGTAAATACAGGGAAGCAATGAAGGATTTATATTTAAAATAAATTTAAATCTCTCTTTCCATAAAAATAATTCTATTAAATAATTCAGGTTGAATTTGAAGATAAAGGTATCATGATATTCAAGGTAAGAAAGGAACAATGAGAGTCTGTATGGATAAGAAGACACATCATGTCAAGGGTATTTTTGAAGTAGAACTGAGAGGACTTAAAGAGCATTTACCTGTGGTGGATAAAAAACTGAATGAGTCACTGTGAGGTTCTTAGTTTGGACAACTGAATGGTTCGTGAATACATTAAATGAGCAGGAAACATAATGAAACTGTAAGAGATGTTCACTCTTCAAGGGTAGAGTTTGCTTAATCTAAAAAGCATTTCAAATGGATATTCATAATAAACAGTTGGAATATGGGTCAGGAGAAATCAAGGAATTGCAAAGATATTATCTTACATAACTGGAAAGTAATTTAGGCAACTGGTTAGTAGCTCAGAATCTAGTCTGGAAACTTACATTTGTCACCTGACTCTAACATAATTAACTTTCATGACTTTAAGCATGCAACTTAACCTCTTATTTTCCTTAATTGTGATATGGCAACAATAAGAGAACTTATACCACTGGGTCTGATGAAAATTAAATTAAAGAGTGAAAATTAATTTCCTGACCCATAAAAGCATTTAATAAATGTGAACTATTATTTTTTTTGTCAGAGACTAGCTTAATGCAAGTAATGGAAGCAGGTAAGATTGGCCAAAAAAATAACACAGAGGAAAAAGAAATAGAAAACCAAAGCTAAGGAATTTCTTAGAGAAATTTGAACAAAAGAGCCTAGAAAGCAAAGTGGTCCAGAGGACAAAGAATACTAAGGTCGTACGATTGTTAAAATTATCAAGCAGTGCAGAGAAGTACAAAGTTCACTGCAAAGAACTGAAAAGCAGGCCTTGAATTTGCAATTAGGAGTATTATAAAGAATGTAAAAATGTTATTAAAACTGCACCCAACTTTACAAACTTATAATCTATCAGAAGGCCGTACATTCATGTAATCTGTACAATCATGTAATCAATAATAGTGACTATATCCCATGATAATATAATTTTCAAAACTATAAAATAAAAATATCCCTGTAATTATGTGATTTATTTTCCATATGAAGCCATCTATTACTAATCTTTCAATGATAAATTCTAAATATAATGTTCTCTTCTAAATATTAATTAGTTTTTAGGTAGTTAACTATCAATTTTCATATTTTATCTTTCTCTTACAAGACTTGCAATATATATGACCTGAGAAATATTTGGTACAAGGCTGTCAGGAGCTGTTTATCCTCTAATCACTTTATGTTGACAGGGTATCTCACAAATATCCATTATAATTAATACTAAAAGTATTAACTGGAATGTTAATAAGATTTAATGTTGTTTAAAATAGATTGGGTACTAAGTAGCATCTTAAGTGACTTACATGACTGATGTTTAAGTGTCTAGACAATTTATATTTAATGACACTTCATGAGACTTAAAATTTTTTAAAGTCTATAATGATTAGAAATTTTAATCTATCATTGTGTTACTTAAAACTGAAATAATTGATTGTAATAAGTAGAAAAATTATCCTGGTATTAAGCAGAGGATTTCTCATATACTTGAAAAGAATACTTAAAAACAATTTTTTCCTAGCCAGAAATTTACTGATCACTATATGTAAAATAAAGCCAAATAATATAGATTAAATATGCTCAGTTTATGGTTATTTCTAATAAGCTGTTTTTAAGGACAAAATCTGCTGTTTAAAAAAAAAAATTAAGCTAGAGTTAAGGTTTCTGATGCAACATGTAAAAAGCTTAAGTCACCGATGTGTCCTAACAAGTGAAAGGCTGACCTGAAAAAGTTCCAGCTCTTCTTGATCTGTCAGAGATGTAAGGTCACTGGGCACACCACTTGTTTTAGTCTAATCGTGCTGCTATAACAAAATACCACAAACTGAATGGCTTATAAATGACCAAAAAAAAAACATCCTTTGCAGTTCTGGAGTCTAAAAGTCCAAGAGCAGGGTGCCGACGTGGCTCAGTTCCGGGAAGGCCTGTGGAGCCAACTGCGGAGCTCTTGTCCTGCAGTGGTGGAAGGGGCCAGAAACCTGTCCCAGGCCTCTTCAATGAGGGCGTTAATCTCCTTTGTGAGGGCCCGCATGAGCAATCACCTCCCAAAGGCCACATTTTCTACCACCATCAGCCTAGGCATTAGATAGATATTCAACCTGTGAATACAGGGGTGCCTCAAACATTTAGACCCCAACGCTGCAGGACGCAAAATTGGAGAGCCCAATACGCAAGGAAAGAGAATCACAACTTAACCTGAGCAGACGCACCTGTAAGCTGAAACCAGCCCGGGATTCAGTGCCAGGGAGGGAAAACCTGAACTGTAACTGACGAATTGCTGGAGGCAAGATGGAGACTCAAAAACCCCAGGGAGGACCTAGTAGCAGGTAGCCCCTCCCGCCTTGTAAGTTTTCTTCTAAGAGCTTGCCCTGGCTCTCACAGTGAATATTTAAAAAAAAAAAAAAAATCCTTCTTGCAGAAGCAAAAAAAAGGCCGTAGTTACTTACGCCACCTTTATCTAGTAGTTAAAATATGGTAGTCACCCCTTTATCTGAGGTTTCGCTTTCCGCAGTTTTGTTTTCTGTAATTTCAGTTACGTGTGGTCAACCACAGCTCAAAAAAATTAAACAAAAAAATCCAGAAGTAAACAATGTATGTTTTAAACTGCACACTGTTCTGAGTTAGCATGTTAAAATGGCAGGAGTCATGCTCTGTCCCACCGTGAGCTGAATCATCCCTTTTTCCAGCCCAGCGTCTCCACACTGTAGATGCTCCTGCCCCTTAGCCAATTAGCAGCTGTTTGTTATCAGAGACACGGTCCTGGTATTGCACTGCCTGTTTTCAAATCACTCTTATTTTACTTAGTAACAGCCCACAGTGCAAGTTCGGTGATGCTGACAATTGGAATGTGCTAAAGAAAAACCATCTTTCTCTTTACTTAAAGAAAGTGCATCTTTAAGTAAAAAGGTGAAAGTTCTCCATTAATTAGGAAAGAAAAAGACTCATGCTGAGGTTGTTAAGATCTATGGCAAGAATAAGTCTTCTGCCCATGAAATTGTGAAGAGCAAAGAAATCTGACCTACTTTTGCTGTCGCACCTCAAACTGCAGATTACAGTCACAATGCATGAAAAGTGCTTAGTTAAGATGGAAAGGCATTACATTTATGGGAGATGACTTTGTCCTGATTTAATAATTCTCCTTCTGTTGAGTTGCCAGAAGGAAAAAAAAACTCATGGACAGGGGCAACAGTGTGATGATTGCTGGGAGGAGGGGGGCAAAAGGGGACTAAACGGTAATGGGAAATATAAATATAAAAGATTATAAATAAAATAATAAAATAAAATCCCACTCATCTTTAACAGCTTTCAACTTTTCACTGTTGAGTATGATATTAGCTGGCTTTTATTACATTGGGTGATTTTCTTCTCTTCCTAGTTTGTTCAGAGTATTTGTCATTTAAAAATGTGTTAAATTTTGTCAAATGCTTTTTCTGCATTAATGGAAATGATCATTTTTTCCCTTTCATTCTGTTAATGAAATGTATCACATTAATTTGTGTATTGAAACATCCTTGCATTCTAGAAATCAGTCACACTCGGTCCAGGTGTATGATCCTTTTAATGTGCTGTTAAATTCAGTTTTCCAGTATTGTGTTGAGGATTTCTGCATTTATGTTCATCAGGGATTTTGTCCTTTAGTTTCCTTGTAGTGTCTTCATCCAGCTTTGGTATCAGAGCAATTTTGGTCTCACAAAATAAACTTGGAAATGTTCCCTTGCTCTTCATTTTTTTTTTTTTTAAAGATTGGAAAGCATTGTTGTCAATTCCTCTTTAACTGCCATCTGCTCCTGGGCTTTTGAGGATATCCACTCTAGCATTCTCAAAATAGTACTGAAATTCCTAGAGAGAGCAATTAGACAAAAAATGTTAAATAAAGAAATGAGTGAATAAGTAAATAAATAACAGACATTCAAATCAGAAGAAAAGAAGTAAGGTTATCTATATTTGCAGATGACCTGAGCTTATATGCATGAAACCCTCAAGACTGCACAAGAACAAACAAACAAACAAACAAAAAAACCTGATAGACCTAACAAACTCAATGAACTTACAGAATAAAAAATCAACATACAAAAATTAGTTGCATTTCTATACACTGATAGCAAACTATAAAAAAGAAATTAAGAAAATCCCATTTAAATAGCATCTAAATAAATAAAGTTATTAACAGTACACTTGATTTAGGTGGTGAAACTTGTGCAATAAAAACTACAAAACATTGATGGAAGAAATTAAAGAATACACAAACAAATGGAAAGAAGTCCATATTCATAGATAGGAAGAATTAATATTGTTAAAACCTTCACACTACCCAAAACAATAAGGATTCAATACCATCCTTATCAAAATCCCAATAATATATTTTTACAGAAATAGAAAAACAATTCTAAAATTCATACAGAATCACAAAGAACTCTGAATAACCAAACATCTTTAAGAAAACACAAAGCTCAGGGTGTCAGACTTCCTGATTCATAATAGATTATGAAGCTGTAACAATTAAAACAGACATCCAAACCAGTGAAACGGAAGAGTGCTCCCAAATAAGGCCACCGTGAATGTTCAACTGATCTTCAATAGGCTGCCAAGAAAGCACAATGGTGAAAGGATGGTTTCTTTAATAAATGGTGCTGGGAAAATATCCACAGGCAAAAGAAGGAAACTGGACCCCTATCTTACAGCACTCACAACAATTACTTCAATAAGACTTAAATATAAGAACTGAAACCAGAAAACTCCTAGAAGAAAACATAAGGAAATGTGTCATGACGTTGTTTTTGGCAATGAATGATTAGATCTAACACCAAAAGCACAGGCAACAAGAGCAAAACTAGACAAGCGGGATTATGTCGAACTAGAAAGTGTTTACCCAGCAATGGAAACAATTAACAGAGTGAAAAGCAACCTACTGAATGGAAGAAAATACTTATAAGTCATATGTCTAATAAAACATTAATATCAAAAATATATGAGAAACAAATTCAACTCAATAACCAAAAAGGAAATAGCTTGATTTAAAAATGGGCAAAAGAACTGAATAGACATTTCTCCAAAGGAGACGTGCAAATGACCAACAAGTACATGAAAAGATGTTCAACGTAAGCAATCACTAGGGAAATGCAAATAAAAGTGCAAGGAAATGCCTCACACCTTTTAGGATGATTATTATAAAAGAAAATAACAGATAAGTGTTGGCGAGGATGTAGAGAAATTAAAACTTTTGTACATTGTTGGTGAGAATGGAAAATAATGCAGTTGCAATGAAAAACAGTATAGGGGTTCTTTAAAAAATTAAAAATAGAAATACAATAAGATCCAGCAATACTACTTCTGGTTATTTATCCAAAAGCATTGAAATTAGGATTTAGAAAAAATACTTTCACTCTCATGTACATTGTAGCATTATACACAATAATGAAAATATAGAAACAATCTATATGCCCACTGATAGATGAATAGTTTTTTAAAATGCAATAGAATATTATTCAGGCTTAAAAAAGGAGGAAATCCTGCCCATGTATGACAACATGTATTAACCTTGAGGTAGTCACAAAAGAACAATTACTGCATGATTCCACTTACATGAAGTTTCTAAAATAGTCAAGCACATAGAAGCAGAGAGTAGAATGATGGTTGCCAGGGGTTAGCAAGGGGAAAACAGGGATTTACTATTCTCAGTGGTTATAAAGCTTCACTTGCGGAACGTGATTAAGTTCTAGAGATCTGCTGTACAACCTTGTGCCTCTGGTGAACGACACTGCATTATACAGTTTAAAACTTTATAAAACGATAACTCTCATGTTAAGTGTTCTTACCACAGTAAAAATAAACTTAAAACCTAATTATGTGACTTAGGGTAAAGACATAAAAAAATATACACAGTCATTAAAATTAGATTTCTCTGATTTAAAATTTATTCCTAAAGCCAAATTTCTTGAACATGTTCACAGGTATTTGACTGACACAAACTCCTTTTAAACACATGTATCTCATTTATATTAATATTTTCTTTATATTTTTTAAAATATAGAGAGGCTTTATGCTCAGCAAAGTACAAATAAAGTAAAATGATATCTAAAACATGATACAACTGAATTAATATTTTGAAACTGTTGAAAAATATTGGATAATTCAACAACAGGAAGATGTTGTCAGCATTAAATTCTGATGTTAAATCTTGAAAATGACTTTTCTGTAAATGTTAGCAACATTCAAACTGATAAAGTGTAGAGAGGAAGGTTAAGGATAGAGAGGGGAAGCTACTTCAGCGTAATTTTTATCACTTCCCGCGTGAGAAGTCTAACCTGAGTGTATAGATGTTCATGTTCTTCTTCATAAGCCCTGAGAGTGATTTAAGTATCTACTTCTTGTACACTATGCCACTCAAAACGATCAGATTTATCCCTCTGGCAATGCGAGTTAGAGATTAAGGGGAAGAATATTGAACTGCTCCTTTTGGAGAATGATAAAGTAGCTTTGAAAGTTGCTATTTATTTTCTAGTGTATTATGTAATACAGGAGATACTTTATCAGTGTTAATTCTACTTTGGAAACTATTTTTTATATGCATTGATGACATAAACTGACCATTTAAGTACAAGTTTATGTTCAAAAGTCACAGGATATTCTCATAAAGCAAGTCATTACTTAATGTTTCATTAGGTTAGTTGGAAATTTATAACTTGATTATTTTCTTTGTTTAATGGTGTTTTTAATAGACATTTGTGTTGTAAATTGTCTTAACTTTCAGTTTGCTATTGATTTGTGCTAGAAATTATTATTGTTTCTCTCCCCTGGGGCTTTTTATTGCTTATTATCAACTTAATTGACACCCACATTAGGAGTCTTTCACTTTCTCTTGATATTATGCTGTCTAATCTGTTCTTGTTACTGAAGAAGGAAAGCTCTGGTCTTTTCATATATGTATATATATATATATGCATACAGATGCACATATGTATAATTTTCATATACATGTACTCTTACCATATCAAATAGAGGTAAGTCCCTTGGAAGCCATTCCCATCAGGTTTCAGGCAATAATGGGGTGCAGTTTTTATAAAGATTTTTCAGCAATAGTAAAACTGACTAGAAATCCACCCTGTTTGTTATTATTAAATGTGCAGAAATTATAAATAATATCACTGATAAAGCACTCCTTCCTTCCAGAATGGACTCCTCCTACTGTCTCCCCACCTCTATATGCCACTGAAACCAACACCCTAAATTACAAGCAGTTAAGAAGTACAAAATCGTAGTTACAAAATAGTCCTGATGATGGAAAGTACAGTATAGGGAATATAGTCAGTAATATTGTAACAACTATATATGGTTCCAGATGGTACTGGAAATATTGGGGGGACACTCTTTAAAGTTTATGATTGTCTACCACTATGTTGTATACCTGAAACCAATGCAAATTAATATTAAATGTAAACTGTAATTGAAAAGTAGTATTTTTTTAAAAATAATAAATACATTACATCCCAGTCAGAACTGGAGTTATATTAGTTTTAGTTGCAACAAACATTTTCTTAAAGTTTTATTTATTTGATTTATAGAGAGGGGAAGGGAAGGAGAGAGAGAAAGAAACATCCATATGCAAGGTCTCCCATCACAAAAAAACCTTTGCAGATCATTCCTTGTAAGGGGTTATATTTTATCTTTAGTACAATAGAAAAACATGAAAGAATTTTTAACCAGGGGAATAATGTGATATGAGTTTTGCTTTTGAAATGTATTCTCTCTTATTGTGGGGAATTAGAGAAATATAGAAATTAGAAACTTATGCAAAAGTCCAGGAGAGAAAAAATGATATTAGCTTAAACTAAAATGGCAGGACATGAAGAGAAGTAAACAGAACTTGAATCATATTTTAGAGTAAAAATCAAAACATTTTCCTGATTGTGTGTGTGTGTGTGTGTGCGTGTGTGTGTCAAAGGGGGTGATGAATGAGAGAAAAAAAAAGTAAGTCTCATAATGGTATTTTTGTGGGGGAATGATTTTATTTGTTTTATTGATCTTGAGCAACTTTTTCTAATAATAACACATGGAAGACTAAGAAAGAAACAAGTCTGAAGAGAGGTGAAAGTGGTGTGTGTGTATGTGTGTGTGTGTGTGTGTGTGTGTGTGTACATATATATATATATAAAGCTGAGATGCCTAACTGTCAAACAAAGGAAGATGTAAAACACAGATTTGTCTATAAAGATCTAGAGTTCAGAGGAGTCAGATCTTCAAAAATAATTTTATTAGAAATAAGCAAATAGTAATAATTTTCCATTATTGAAACCAGTGAGATCACTGAGAGAGAGGGAAGGAGAAAGAGAGGGAGACAGGGAGGGAGAGTGAAAGAGAGAGAGAGAGAGAGAGGAATGAGGAGGGCCCACATCTCTGACTTTTGACATAGCATAGATGAGAAAGAGCCAAAAACAATACTGAGAAAGTGAGATGGGACAGTTGGAGGAAAATAAGGAGTCTGTTGCCATAAAAACCAAGACAAGTGTTTCATAAAGAAATAAGTGAGCATCTGGAATAGTTGCTGCTGAGAAGACAAATTAGAATATAGAGGAGTCTTTTGAATATGGCAATATGGGAATTTCAGTTCTTGAGCAAGAGCCCAAGGCCTGTCAGATTGTGATGAGCAATAAATGAGAGGTGAGGAAATGAAGATAACAGTACTGAAGTTTTGTTTTAAAAAGATCAGTCAGACAGGATAATAGCTGAAGTCAGAATGATGCTAGTAGAATGAAGGGAGTTTGTTTTTATTTTAAGATGTGAGATGCATACTCCATGCCTCTCCAACAACAATTTAGGAATAAGCCCATGAAAAGAGAAATGTTGCTAATACAATGAAGAGAGAATATGCAGAAGCAAAGTCCTTGAGAAATAAAAAATAAGAGCAAATGAGATCCAGAGTACATGTTTATATTGCCTGTCCAGTATTTGCTTTGGTAGTGATAGGGTATAAAAATATTTTTATATATTTTAGGCAGTTGCATGAAAGAGAATAGAGAGTTTTGTTTTATGTAAAATGGCAAAGATACCATGTTTGCATTGTATGAGAAAAAGACTACTATAACTTATGAACTGGTTATAATTTTTCTTACTGAAGAGAGAGAAAGGTATTGATAACTTTGTCAGAGGCTCAACAGTCTCATAGCTCCTATTTTTCTTGATGTCTCTTCTTTTTATTTATTTATTTTATTTATTTATTCTACCTGACAACACAGCTCCAGTGGAGAACAAGCATTTGAAGTCAGCAGCAAAACCAGCAGTGATCCGGGACTTGCCTAGGGTGAGAGTCATGATTCAGGTTCTTTACCCTGAATCAGTCAAAATCTGGGAGCTTATAAGAACAAAATTGCTTGCCCTAATTCAGAATCATCAAACCTAGAATGCTGGAGACAGGCATGTGGGGAGACAGATTTTGACAAGCACTTCAGGTGTATGTATCTTGTTCTCTTGGCCTTGGTCTACGATCAGTGCTTGACAAATAGTGTCGACACAACATTAGTGTCCTAGTCTATTTAGGTTGCTGTAACAAAATACCATAAACTTGCTGGCTTAACAATAACAGACATTTGTTTCTCACAGTTGTAGAGGCTGTGAGGTCCATGATCAAAATGCTGGCAGATTCAATGTCTGGTGAGAGTCAACTTTCTGTTTCATAGATGGTACTCTCTAGCTGGAAACTTCTATGACAGAAAGCCTGAGTGAACTATCCGGGGCCTCTTTTATAAGAAAACTAATCGCATTAGTGAGGACTCCATCTTTATAACCTAAATCACCTCCCCAAAGCTCCACCTTCTAATATCATCACCTTGGGGGTTAGGACTTCAGCATATGTATTTTGAGAGAACACAAACATTCAGTCCATAGCACTTAGGTAGGTATAAGAAGAAAGGATGAACTAGATCAAGAAACGTCAGCAATAAGCAACCATGTGAAAGACATGCTGGAAAGCCCTGAACACGCAAAGTAAGCACACAGTGAAACCCATCTGTGTCCAGTGGCTGCTTGGCCTAGCTATCCATGGAGTGCAGCAGTCCTCCTAAACAAAACTCACACCATCAGGCATAAGTGAGAAATAAATATTTTATTAACAATTACAATGGGAAATAAAGGTGATGGCCTTTATCACAGAATATACAGGGTGTGGCACAAATAATGTACCTGTTATAATTACAAAATATTTTATTACAAAATCATAAGCATGTAATTCTGTAAAATAACATTATCATACTCAAGCATGCCATATGACATTTTAGGTGACATGATTGATTAAAGCTATAGATTATTCCACTCATATTATTACCCTACCAACCACACTCAAGCAGACCTTACTTCTTCTGGACCCTGTATAACATGTTAAATCATTATTATATATTTTTTAATTTCTCTTCTCAATTATTATCTGGGATGCTTCATTCTTGCCTATTTCCTCTAAACTCCCAGGTTCCTGTGTAAAGCTCCCTGGATACTTCATCTTGGCCTTTATTTGTACCTCTTTTGCACGCAGAGAAATTTAACTCCATCTGAGGCATACAACTGCTGCATTCTCATAGGCATTCTTTATTATTGTGTCTATGTTTTTAAAGGCTCAACAAAATGAACCTTATAACCATTCTGGAAGGTGGCAGAGAATTATAAACATTTTTTTCTGTTACGCATTTTCATATGGGGTGGGGGGTGTAATCATTGATATCTCAAATACACTGTGTCATAGGAAAAGTTGAATCTGGTTTGTAAAATGAAAAATTTAGCCAACAACAAACAAAGAGCAAGTTGGTCATAGATGCTGGTGCATAGTCAGCGTAGCTCAGTTGGTGTTTATATTCTGCCAAGGAACCTTTCAACTTCAAGGCCAATTTCCAGGACAAATCTTTTTTTTTCGAATGTAATGGACAGATTCTGGGGCAATTTCTTACTAAGGTACTTGCAATCTCAGTAATTGGACTCCAAGGTCATACAGAGAAAAAAATGAGTAATATGGCTTTCTAGCACAGGGTTGCCAATTAAGGAGTAAGAGACAGAACTTTGGTAAGCCCAAAGTAAAACTCAAGTGTTGATGAGATGAAGATGTCTCTATAAATTGCTTTTAAGGTACATTTATCAATTTAAATTAGGAACTGGGCTGCAAGAAGACTGTCATTGGCATTTTGACTAATTGAAGGTAGATACTCAATTAGAAAAAGACAGAGCAATTTCAGAACTAATTTTTGAAGTAGGAAAAAGTTAAATCTTTCTCCATTCAACATATGAGATTGGTAGTACATGAATACTTCTGATAATATTTCCACATAAAATAACTATAATAACAAACATTATTAAAACTTAAGTATATACTTGAGCATAGGGCACTAATTTTAAACATTCTACTGAATTAACATATTTCAAATTCTTATTTATAAATGCAGGATAGCATAAGGTCTATCCTATATACCAGGTACACAGGTTCTTAGCAGAACTTCCAGGGACCTTTGAATAAAAAATAATAATAATAATAAACTTTATAGTTATTTTAGCCTTGAGTTCAAAAAAATATTTCAACCAAGCTGTGTTATCCTGGAAATATGAGAAAGAAATGAGAAGTGTGCTCATGACTGAGTTTACAGTACTCTTTTCTCTGGTTGTGTTGTATATTATACAGCTCCGAGATTATCGATGAAGTAACTGGCTCAGATAAGAATGTGACTAGCATGCAGACAGGTCCATGAGCAGGACTATTCCAGTCTGGGAGTCCGGAGGAGAAATTCATTCCCGAAGGTCTAATAAGAAATCTCAGTGGAGATTTTGACTGCAATCTCACATTAATAATTTTCTGAGCAAAAGTACCCAAACATCCCACATTATTTTACAAAGTTTTCTGTTTTCTACTAACAAGTTAAATAAAAAGAAAAACAAGGAAGTGATTATCAAAGGATAATATGAAGTATTAGCTTAGTAGAAATTTTTAGAAATCATTTTAAATATATTTAGTTATAATGTCATTAATATTTCTTTTCTCTAAACTGTCTTAGTCTTCATTTTAAAGTGATTTAAAGTATATAGTTGCTTAATTAGTATCTTTATTTCCTGAGATAATAACATTTTAAAACAACACTCTTCCAAGGCAAGTCATTTTTCAAAACTGGCCTTCAACTTTATCCATGCTAAGCAACACACAGTTAATTAGTTTAATTCTTTGAAATTGTCATGTCTTTTATATATTTTTAAACCAGAATGCAGCAATCTTTCAGCTTTGTTGTCAATGGGTAATTCTTGAGTTTGAGATTTATTGTATTTATTCAAAGTTCTAATGATTGTTGCTTTTTTTTTTCTTTTCCAGAGGGAAGGGATGTGAACATTTCATACTGTTCTTTACTCTTCTTGGTTCGTAAGCATGGAAAAGGTCACCAGAAACTGCTTCATACTCCACATGCTAAAATGCTAAAATATAATGAAGCAGCTGGATAGCAAACACTAAAAATGTATGCAATATTTCTTTTTGTTCCCTCCTTTGTGTCATGTGCTATCTCTCCTGCCACTGTGACAATGCCTCCTCATCTGAAAAAAAAAAGTATTATGACTCCTCTACCCACCTGATGAACAGATTGCCTCAAAGATGGCATTCCAATTCAGTCCTCACTATAGAGATTTGCATGATATGGTTTAACGCAGTGTAGGGTAAAACCAGTATTCCTTCAGGTAAAAATCTACTTAAAATGTAGCAAAATTCAATTTTTGCAATCATTCCAATATTCAAAGACAGTATGACTTCAAACAAGAAAGGAATAAGCTATTCAGAGAAATCCCACCTGAGAGAACATGAAAACTCAAGAGTGTAGAGACAAGATGCTAATTAAAATTAATTAAGCAGTTCTTGTTTTCCCAAACTTTAGCATTTTTCCAAATTTTAAGCAAATGGTTAATATGCATATAGTATTGTTGTTGTTTTTTTAATTCTACCTTTAGGATGGTCTGCTAAGTAATTTTGAGTCACACATGTTTTTCCCTTGGGTATTCTTAGGAAAAAACTCATATAGTCATCTGAATCATGAAACTGATTCAGTTTTTCTATTACCACTTAATCCTCAGGGGGTCCCTGTGTCTCTCCAGACCAGTGAGCTTCAACCCATGAAACAGCAATCTTATCTGCAAGGACATATTTTTCTAGGCACATTTACAGTATCATCAGCCAGAAGTTTCCCCTGCTATAACCCCAGATTACACACTAAAAACTACCACTTCCATGGAGAGGCCAACTGACCCTCTTATTTTCCTTAAGTCCAAACCTCAGCAATTCTCATAGATTTCCTATTGTTGCCAAGGATGATGGTGCAGAGAGAAGTAGTCAAACCACTCAGCTCTCCACCAGTGCCCCTGGAATCCAGGCAGGGATAAATCTCTCCACTGCCTCCTCTTTGACTTCAGACCGACTGCCCTGAGCACCTGCCAAGCTTTCCCCAACCTCATCTCTTAGTAAACTCAGCTCCCCTTTGCTACCAGCAAGTCATACGGCCAAGAACCACACTGAGAGGCCCCTAACCAATTCCAAGAGTGGCATCCCTGATTCGGAGATTACTCTTCTCTCAAATGGTATAATAATTTCTATTTAAGGATCAATATTAAAAGGGGTGTGTGTGTGTGTGTGTGTAGTGCTGGAGTCCTTGAAAAAAGAAAGCCCTCAATTAATGATTGTTGTCTTTCTCACTAATATCTTGCTATTATATTGGAAACAAATCTGAAAGGAGAATTGATGAGAAACTCAACCATAAGTCAGCTTCACACCATCCTTTTTATAACTAGACTTTTTATTACAATATTAATATTTAAAGTCATAATAAAACCATGTGCTTTCATAAACTCTTTATTGTTTTTAATGTTTACCTTCATTATTACTCTATCTCATTTCCAGATTCAATAAACATGTGTTTTGGTTGCTATTCTTTGCTTGTATATGTATATATACAAATATATCTAAGAAATTATGCCTGCTCTTAAGGATTTTTCTTTGTTATTTCCAATAATAATACTATAATTAGGATAATGATAGAGAAACAAATGTATATAACTATAAATAAATCTAATATGAAAAATATAAGGGAAAATTGTTTTGTCTTGTTTTTTTCTAAATCTTTTCATGGTAAGATTTAGAAGATTTTATGCAGGTACACTTGTGGATTCTGAGCAGACAAAATAATCCAGAGAAGGGAGATTAACATCTTAAATTTGGGGGATAATAACAGTACAATGTCAATAAAAATTTCAGGGAAACATTTTTGAGAGTTTTCTTAAGAAAGGAATTGGTTATCTAATTCTATGATTCTTTCAAGTTTGAGGTCTAATGGGCAAATTTTCAGTTTAAATGTTAAAGAATAAATTTCAGATAATGGGAGGATATTGACATTACCATATTTTATTATTTATTTGAATACTGAAAATGTATAGGATAATTTTCTCATGTTTCTATTTACAAATAATGTGACATTTTTGTCTTTGTTCCTGACCCTGAGTCTATTTTTTTCAGTAATATGTGATTTTAATTAATCCAATCCTTGCCAGTATATTCTAAATTGTCGATTCAGCTGTAAATATTTATTCTTCCCAAAAGAATGATCTGTGGCATAGAATTAAAATGGGAATATATAAATGTTATAATTGGCCCTGGCTGGCATAGCTCAGTGGATTGAGCGTGGGCTGCGAACCAAAGCATTTCAGGTTCGATTCCCAGTCAGGGGACATGCCTGCGTTGCAGGCCACGGCCCCCAGCAACTGCACATTAATGCTTCTCTCTCTATCTCTCTCCCCCTCTCTCTCTTTCTCCCTTCCTTCCCTCTCTAAAAATAAATAAATAAATGTTATAATTGTTTTGTTTTTTTTCAAAATATAGAGTAAAACAATGAGACAGGGTTTTCTTTGTTATTTGATACTCTCCTTAACTGACAATAGTTAAACATATAAATTGTACATTAGAGAAACAGTGAAAAATACATACATAATTTCACCTTAAATAAATGCAAAAATTATTAATATAAGCAAACATAAGCAGGCTTTCTTACCATGTCAGTAAAGATCATTTTTGTGAGCCCCTCTCATGCCTCCTAATCTGTTTTCTGCGACCTGTGTCTCTGAAACTTCCTCTTAGTTTTCACCTGAGGACTCACTTAGGTTTCATTTTTTGACATTTTTCTTAAATTCTCTTCTCTCACACAATACCAGAAAGTATAGGATGAATTTTCTCGACTTTCCTAAAACAATTGTACTTACAGACATAAGAAAATATCATCAGGGAGCTATGTTTTGCTCTTGTTTTAATAACACACCAATAAGCCCAGCATTGTGCCTCATCCTCCTTTCATGCTTCATGGATGTTATGTATAGACAAATAGATTTGAGTAATATTAAATTCTTTGATATGAAAAATGCTCTTCAGCCACCACATGCAAGTGTTTTGAATGCTGAGCTAATTCAGGGGTATCTTTGGAGCTATAAAGCAGAAGATGAAGAGAAGTAAGAAAAATATAAGGTGCATACTACTGGAAAAACATGCTTTATTATTCAAGAATATATTGCATATGTGCTGTGTAAGATAAACTCTTGACAAGTTAATTGGTCATTCTTCTTACACAAACTCTCCACTCCCTCCAGTCCTCTAGCACCTAGATGCATTATCCATCAGCAAGAGAGACTGGGTCACAATCTGCAT